>JABUQX010069797.1:27500-30000 GCA_015478945.1 Trachelipus rathkii | reverse complement strand
AGAACAGGAGGAAATATTTATGAAGCCACAAGAAATAGGTTATCCCCTGAAAATGGAGAACTGCTAATGTTGTCATTTTAACCTTAGAGCTTATTCAAATGAAGTTTAGTTTAATATCTTTAACTACGAAACTTTTCAATTTTCATTTAATTATTTTTAATATGTGAATGGTTTGTTATAGGTAAGAAATAGTTATTTACTTTTTGTTTTATTACTTTGTATATAACACTGGTAAACATGAAATTTCTTGGACGGGGTTTCACAATTGATTATTGATGTGCTGATTCCAAAAATGTAATCGGTTTTTGCATATCACATCGCATTTGTGAGATAGTGTGTAACACAGATTTGTAAAATTTTATGATTTTTACCTTTTTCAAGAGGGTCTATCACAATTATTGGGATATATATATATATATATATATTTTATATATATATATAATATTAGTATATATATATATATATATATATATATATATATATATATATATATATATATATATATATATATATATATATATATATATATATATATATATATATATATATTGGATATATGAAGGGAGAGAAACAAATCGCAATGATATGATACATGTCTTTGATAGATATATGTTAAACATATAATACAACTATGAATAAAGAGTAATATGGGACAACAATGAATGTAATAGAAGGAATGGGTTTAGTTAATGTAAACATACCTACGATGGTAGTAACTTTCTCTTCGTAGACGATCTACTGTGCATAGCGTCTGGAATATCCTTCATCAAGCTCCAACAATAGTCGGCCATCATATTGATATCCCCACTTGCCCTGGTAACGTCCTTCCATGAACTTTAGATCTTGATGGAAGCGTTTACCCTGCTCATCACTAACATCGCCTAGGTTATCCGGAAATTTTCTTAGGTGAGAATGTAAGTATAGTGCAACTTTATACTCATTCTACATCCATGAGAATGAAAACTGTCTAGTAGTTCCTGTACAATGTTAGTGGTTCTCGGCTTTCCTGTTCCCCAGAAAATTCTGTGCTACATCTGAAAAGCATTCCACGCTCTTGCCTCTAACACAGTCATTGTTGTAGCAAAGGCAGCATCACGGAGGAGTGTCCGTATTTGTGGGCCATCAAATATCCCAGCTTTTTTCTTCTCGTCACTCAGACCAGGAAACGTTGAGCATATATAGCGGAAGTATTCACCATCATGGTCCAGGGCCTTCACAAATTGTTTCATCAAACCAAGTTTTATGTGTGGTGGAGGTAAGATGATGTTTTCTCTCTGTACAAGTGGTTCACGTACGATGTTCCTGTCATCTGGCGTCAAGGTTTCCCTCGGTGGCCATTCTCTTTTGGTCCAGTGATCCTTTGCCGCCCGGCTGTCCCAATAGCACAGGAAGCAGGGATATTTGGTGAAACCTGCTTGCTGACCGAGCAAAATGTTTACCATTTTGAGGTCGACGCATATTTACCATCCATGTACTTGATATTGTAGCCTCTCCAAACTGTCTTGATTTTTGCATACTCCTCTCTCATCCGTACTGAGTACCCTACTGGAACCGAAGCATACCTGTTGCCGTTGTGTAACAACACACACTTTAAACTGCTCTTGGAAGTGTCAATAAACAGTCGCCACTCACGTACATCGTATGCTGGGAGTCCCATAGCGAGTAGTAGGCCTGCAACTTCACTGCAATACACAAGGTTACCATCTGACTGGAAGAGCCTCCGCAGCTCTGCTTCTCTGTTACGATAAAATGTTACTCTTGTACCATGGTCCAGTAGTCATTTTTCATGCAACCTCGAAGCCAACACAACTCTCATACAAGATCGTTCAGTTCACCCTGGGTGAACAATGACGGACCATCCGACTGTATTTCAGATGGATGATAGACATCATCCAGGTCATTGGCATCCATACATGTAGACGTACTAAAGTTACCACATGCTTCCCGAATATCGACCGCAGTAAACTTGCTGCTACTGTAGATATATGCGGAAGGTAACGTCTATACAGCCTACGTAGTGCGCACATGAATTTTGTCATTCCTAGGGAATATGCAAAAATAGGGATCCATGATTGCACGAAAACGGGATGTGATACAGCAAATCCGAGAATATATATGGAATCAGCACCTCCGAATTACCATATATCTGCTACAAAAGTCCATCCAAGAAAAAATTTCACCTTTTTTGTTGACCAGTGTAAGTTTTCTTTATTTTTCCCTAAATGGATGACCGAACTTTGAAATAACTATTCGGCCGAATATTCGGTATTCGGCCGAATACTTTTAGCCGAATATTCGGTATTCGGTATTCGGCTTTTTCACTATTCGGCACATCCCTAATATATATATATATATATATATATATATATATATATACTCACCTTCTCTCATAAAGATATATATATATATATATATATATATGATATATATATATATATATATATATATATATATATATATATATATATATATATATATATATATATATGTTATAATAAAA
>JABUQX010069797.1:0-25000 GCA_015478945.1 Trachelipus rathkii | reverse complement strand
TAGCTTCTTGAAGCTATGCCTGAGAGAGAGAGAGAGAGAGAGAGAGAGAGAGAGAGAGAGAGAGAGAGAGAGAGAGAGAGAGAGAGAGAGAGAGAGAGAGGAGAGAGAGAGAGAGAGAGAGAGAGAGAGAGAGAGAGAGAGAGAGAGAGAGAGAGAGAGAGAGAGAGAGAGAGAGAGAGAGAGAGAATGCTAAAAAAAAAAATTATATAAATTTGCCTTTATATTAATTTTTCATTATTTAGATTATTACTCTGTGGTTTAAATATATAGAGGCATAACACTTCTTTTTATATTGTGAGGTGCTTACATCGAATACCAGTAAAATGAGGCATTAGCTTAATTTCCGAAATCTCTTTTAATCTGTGAACTTTAAATTTTTAAAAAATTCGTTCAGCCTCTCTTCTATGTATTTAGCAGGGTTGCGGAGTCGGAGCCTGGAGTCAGAGGTTTTGGGGTGAGTCAGAATTTCTCTGAGAAGGTCGGGGTCGGAAGTCGGAAAAATATTCGACTCTTTGACTTCAATAAAATTTATAATAATGTTTTGATCAAATTAAACTGAATACTCTAGGGCCTAAATCTTATATGTTGGCTCATTACATATCCGATGCTCTTGACAGGGTTATGGCATGCGATGCTAGTCTTTAAGCTCCTTCTTAGTGAGAGTTCCTTTTTCTTTCATTTTTTTACAGTCTCGTTTAATTTGACTGCACTCTAATCTCTTAGCTAACGCGTCGGATTATAGTTGCGGGAGAGTGCTAAGGGTGATACGAGATCCTTATTTCTATCGAGTGACAGAGCATGATAGTCGGGCAAGGCTGTAGAGGGAACGTTTTTCTATCTTTAGTAGCGAATAGCAAAATAGCGATCAAGTTTTTAGAAGGAACCTTCGCGATGAGTTGTTGGGAAAAAGGAAGTAGCTATGTGTTTATAAGCTGATGTGAGGTAATGTGAGAGTTGGATATGATTTAGGTAAATGCCCGGAGCTAATGATATGTGTCGGTGAGGTGCGGTGGGCTGTCGATTCTATTCCTGCGCAACGGTTCTGTTTCTTGCGTAAGGCGTTTCAGTATTCCAGGTCTTCTGTGTTTACCTATCAAGTTAGTACTCGCCCTCTTAAGAGCGGCGTCGCTGTATGGTGCTCATACTGCGAATAAGTTTGTGCGTTAGAATGATTTTTTGAGGGCGGTAGTCACACCGGAAGTACTTCTTAAATGAGGGTTCTAGCCGTGAGCGGCGTGTGATTAAACTTTATAAGTAAGAAAGAGAAATAAATGTGTAAACAGGGAAAATAATGAATTTACGATTAAGCTTAAGCTGAAACTGCACAAGAATGGGGCATCTCGACGTGAAGCATTCTAGGAAGAATGCTTTGGAAAAGTAAATTGGTTTTAACGTGCATGCTGTGAAAAAAAAAAGATCACAGAAGTGAAAGCCGGTTATCAGACCCTGGCAACAGACACTGATCAGTGACGATGTGGCTTTTCCAGAATAGAACTCGAAGGATGAGGAGGATTTGGATATGTTAGACTTTGATAAACTCATGCCGAAATTGAAATTGGAGGCATCGATTGATCATTCGACTCTTCAGAAGAAATCACACCGATGAATGAGGACAGCTGAGAACCGTAGCCGATCGATGAAAAACTAGTAAGAGACAGTTATCAAGGAAGCAGAGAGGAGTAAGTTGGAAATATTATTAGAAAAGGTACTGGTGAAGAGTGAGGAGGAAATTTGAGACATGTCTAATACGAAAATAGTGGTAAGTAAGGCCTGTTAGCCGTACAGAAGAAGAACACTTTGATCATAGTAAGGTGGAAATTGAAGATGGATACAGGTTTCCCATTATTATACCGAGTGCTTTATGCGAGGCAAAATAATTATCGCGCCCCATACCCTCATGCAGTCGAGAGCGAGCGTAGTTTTGTAGGTGATGGAGTGGAATTAGGTAAGAGATCATCGGAGGGGTGTGAGGCAAAAGGGAAAGAGGCTTCAGCAGATACTAGATAGAAAGTTATGTTTTTGCATCACAATTGGGAGAATTTTTGATTTTGAGTATTGAAACTCATATCTAAATCTTTATCTTAGTTCACAGTTTTATTATGTCATGTTTTGAGTAATAGCACTCTTTATATTTTGTTCTTTCATTTGATGTTTTGAGGAGTAGATTTCTTTTCATTAGTATTATTTGATTCTTTATGTATTATGAGGCTGATGCAAAGTGTAGTTGTCCTTGTATCTGTTACAAATGGATACTACGATAGGCTGTTCGTTAGATTATATTTTTTAAGTTCTCAGGAGTAAACTTTTACTAGGGAAATGGAAAATGGAGGGAGTTTTTTGAGAATTACATAAGAACTAAAAAAGGTTTTATAATTAGTGAATATTGCGATTTTTATTCCTTAGAGATATGTAATGTGGTTATTTTAATTAAATAAATATAACTTGGGGCACACAATGAGAACAATATGAATATAATGACTAAGTAAGTGGGTTGTAAGGGCATGCAATCCTATTCCGGAGTTGGCCTAGCATTAAAGAAACAAATAAGTATTTGTGCTAGTATATACTCACGGCATCGGTTAAATTTTATTATATCAAAGTATCGGTATCGGCTATAAGCACTAAAAAAACTAGAGTAATCGTTATCAGTCCTCTTTTCTGGTATATGGTAATACCTAATATATATATATTATATAATAATATAATTATATTAGTATACATATGACAAGTATTTCTCCAAATGGGGAAGAATCAAACATCCACACAATAATATATATTACAAACAGAAGACTTCCGCTCAACAAAAATCCACATTGCATCCGCTCCATGGATGCAAAAAAAATGACAATGCAGCATCATAATAATTATATATAGTAGTATATAATTATATATATTATTTTATAATATATTATATATATATATATATATTATTATTATTATAATATGTATATATATATAATATTATATGATAGTATATATATATATATAAGTGATATGTATATATGTATATTATATATATAAGTATTATATATATATATATTTATATATTATATATATATTATTATTATTATATATATATATATTATATCTATAATATATATTTATATTAATATGATATATATAGTAGTAAGTATATACCGTAATATAGATATATATATATATATCGTATATATATTATATATATATATTAGTAATTATATATGGTATTTATAATATATATGATTATAGGGATTGCGGTAATAGTGAAAGCCGATACCGAATATTTCGGAACTGAAGTATTCGGCGAATACCGATATAGGTCGATAATCATTCGCTATTCGGGTCCGAATAGTTTATTTCAAGTTCGGTTTATCCATTTAGGGAAAATAAGAAAATAACACTGGTCAACAAAAAGGTGAATGTTTTCTTGGATGGACCTTTTGTAGGGTATATAGTAATTCGGGGGTGCTGATTTCATATAATTTCTCGGATTTGCTGTATCAATCCCGTTTTCGTGCAATCATGAAATCTTATATTATTGCATATTCTAGGATGACAAATTCATGTTGCGCATTACGTGCTGTTAGACGGTTACTGTTCGCATATGATAGTACAGTGAAGCAAGTTACTTGCGGTGATTTCGGAAGCATGTGATAAATTGGTACGTTAATGTATGTAAAGTGGCTGCATGATGGATTGTATATCCTCTGAATACAGTCGGTGGGTCCGTCATGTCCCCAGGATGACTGAACGATCCTTGTATGAGAGTTTGTATTTGCCGAAGTTGTCCTGAGCTGTTGGCTTTGAGGTTGCATGAAAATGACTATGGATCCTGACAAAAGTACATTTTAAATCGTAACGAGAACAAACTGCGGAGGTCTTCAGTCAGATGGTAGCTTGTGTAATTGAGTGAGGTTTGCAAGCATACTACTCGTATGGGCCCGCATACGATGCGGTGGTGGCGAACTGTTATTGACCTTCAGAGCAGTTTTAACGTGTGTGTTTGTTCACAACGGCAACGTATCTTTCGATTCCATAGGTGTAATCGGTAGGATGAGGAGGAGTGCAAAATCAAGACAGTATTGGAGAGGCTACAATTCAGGTCATGGATGGTAATATGCGTGCCTCAAATTGGTAAGCATTTGGCTCCGTCAGCAAGAGGTTTCCAATATCTATGCTTCCTGTGCTTTGGCAGTGTAGCGGCAGGATCACTGGACAAAAGAATGGCACCAGAGGAAACCTTAGCAGTGACGGACATGCACGTGAACACTTGTCAGAGAGAAAACATCATCTTATCTCTACTACTTGGTTTGATGAAACATTTGTGAAGGCTTGACCATGATGGTGAATGCTTCGCTATATATGCTCCGTTTCCTGGTCTGAGTGACGCGAAGAAAAGTAGCTGGGATATTTGAGTGGCCACAATACGGACCCTCTCGTGTGCTGCTCTGGCTAAGCAACATGGATGTGTTAGAGGAGAGGGGATTGTTTTCAGATGTAGTACAGAATTTTCTGGGGAATAGGAAAGCCGGAACACTACATTGTGCAGGTCTGCAGTCCTTGTTTAAATCAGATGTAGAATGAGTATAAAGTTTGCATACTTACATCTCTAAGAAATTTCGGATACTAAGCGATGTTAGTGATGGAGAGGTCAGGGTGGAACTTCTATCGAATTAAAGTTTTCATGGAGTGACGTTACGGAGGGGAAGTGGGATATCAATATGATGGCGGACTATTGTTGGGGCTTGATGAGGGATATTCCATCTCTGCACAGTAATGTCTACGAGAGAAAGGTTACTACATCGTAGTATGTTTAATTACTAAACCAATCTTCTATTACATTCTGTTGTCCATATTTCTTTTTTCATAGTTGTTTATATGTTTAACATATAATCTATCAAAGACATATATCAAATCATTGCGATTGTTTTCTCCTTCATATATCATATATATATATTAATTATATATATATTAATATATTGTATATATCATTATATTATTAGATATAAATACTATATATATTAGTATTAATATATATATGTATATATAGTATATATTATATATATATATTATAATTATATATATATATATTAATTATATATTATCCATAATTTGAGGACATCTCTTTGAAAAGGTTAATAATAATAAATTTACAAATTGTGTTACAGCAGCCAATATCACAAATGCGATGGATATGAAAAGATTCATTTTTGAATCGCACATGAATATCTTGGAAACCCCCAGAATTTCATGTTTAAACATTTATATACAAAGTAATAAAACAAGTATATATATTCTTACTCTATAAGCAAACCATTTCACATATTAAAAATATTAAATGAATTGACAAGTTCATATGTTTATATTAAATAACTTCAATTGAATAGCTTAGGTTAAAATGAAGAACTTGAGTTTTCCATTTCAGGGATAACTATATTCTTGTGAGGCTTCATAAATAGTTCCTCTGTTATAAATATTCTTTCAATTCGACTGATGATGGTGGAGGTGGCGAATTTTTATTGTAGGTTTTTAATTCATAAAAACTATTTCCAGTGTTTTTTCACAAATTGAAGGGAATATTTGTTTACACTGTCAAGTAGGCAAACTTTATATTTGTTTTTTGATGTATTCGTAGTAGCTTTTCTTTCTGTACAATAATCCAATCGTCAGAAGATGGACTTTTGTTTTGCACTTAATATTTATCTTTCTTATGAAGATTTTGAAGCCACACAATTTTTTAAAAATCATTAAAGAAGTGAAAATGGGAACTAGTTTACTTTCCCCTTACGTGATATCGTGCGAAGAGTCGGAGTAAATTTTCATGCATTATTTCCATATATGCCTCACCGACCATATTTTTTACTGATCACTGATTATAGTTGAAATTTAGTGAATGAGATCTAGAGTAGTACACAAAGATTTATCAATAGAACTTAGAAGTCTTTTTTCTACTGATGTTCTTAGCTCGTTCAACGAGTGTCTTATTAACTGAAGCTTTTGTTATTGCTTATTAAAAATAGATAGATTTATTGAATAAAATGGAAGGGATACTTTGGCGATCTGTTCTGTCACTTAATGCTTGTTTAGTGATGTTCAATGGCTAAGTAATGAATATTTTGCCCTGAATAGTCACTTTTCTATTGCATTCAGTCAAGCGCATATGGAATAGGGGAATTTTTGTTCAAACATTTTTAAGCATTTCATATTTGTTCAGCGTGTAGAAATGTCTTGAATTAATTTATGCTGAATGAAAATAAATGCCTCACAAGTTTCATGCGCTAACGTAGCTTCTCAGGTGGGCATACATATAGACTTGGAAGTAATAAAATTTACAAGATTTTGACATATTATTGAATCGTGAATGCATAGCTTCAACATGTGAATAAAAATGAAATTGATAGCAAGCCACTCTCCCTTATACAGCTACCATGTTTGGTCATTATCCCACCAAATGAATTTATTTTTTAGAATATTGAAAAATGGTCAAAGGCCTTTATAGAATCTGGACAAATAAAAGATTTCGCATAATTGTAAAAAGTTTGGTATATTGTAATTTTTTTGGAAAATAGTCTAATATATATTAAATTGAATACTTCCTTATGTTGAATGAATTTATTGTTTATGAAGATTAATATTTCGGCCGAAAAAGTTGGAAAAGCGATACGATATTCAGTAATTTTGGCGAATACGAATACTTGGCACATTCCCTAATATAATCTATATTATATATATATTATATATATATATTTATATAATATATATATATTATATATATATAAAAATTTATATTTATTCTATATATAATATAATATAAATTTATGTATATATTATATATATTATTATATGATAAAATATATTATATCTTAGTTATATATATATAGTTTCCCACAGGTCACCAGATGGGGTGGGTGATAAACACACACAGAAGCTGAATGTTCAGTAGAATAGATAATTAAATTGAAAGAACCCCCTTCCCCACTTAAGAGGATCAGTGACTGCCAAAAAAAATCCACTCAAAAGCTTCACAAACTGTGACAGACCATCACAGTGGTAGCTCATTAATTTTAGGGCTCATTCTCTTGGTCCAAGCCTATACCCATGCCTCAACATGTAATTACTCTTATTCAAATCATAACTTTACATTACTTTCTTCGTTTTGCTATACAGAAACTTAATTATATGGTCATCTTAATTCAAAGTGAATATTATAAGCTGATTCTATTGTTTCAAAAACTAGTTTTTCAGATTAATTTACTACATTAATTACTACTATTACTACTAATAATAATTATTATTTTCTGTTCCCTTAATATGTTTCTAGCTGAATAAAAATACACAATAGTCAGCTATATTTGTTTGTTTAGTGATAAAATAACACAAAATAGTCAACATACATCTACATGTTTAGAACTTGATTTCTCCTTTATCGTCTTCGAATTATCTGTTTTTTATGTTCATGTTAAGCTCTTCATCAACCAAATTAACATTTGATTTCCGCATCACGAGTGTAGTAGATGTATTTTTTCAAACTTACTCCGTGAATGTTTCTGTGGTTGTTTCCATTCTAGATTCATTTGTTGGGAAGTCTGAATATAATAAAGATTTATAAGCTTTTTGGTTTGAATCGAATGTTAAACAATTTTGTTGATGAACATGTAACATGAAAAAACATTTATGCGTTCTATGCAAAGAAAGAAGAAAAGAAAAAACAAACAAAAATCAAGTCAATAGGAAGGAGGTCGAGATGATTTTGGAGTGTGAGTCTGGATTGGGCGAATACTTAAAAAACAAGTGAACGAAATCCTTAAGAAGCCACATACGTAATCTTTCTGATTTCACTGACACAATCATGGACACTAGAAGCAATACAACATCTTAGACTAGTAAATCCCAGCTTAACTGACCACAACAACGTAATTTTCTCTATCTAGGCTGTGTTAAAATGTAGTCATTGAAAAATGTAGTTAGTAATCTTTATGTTGATACTTCTACAATATAATTGTTTTTTTGCTGTAAATACACATGGGTGCATGCCTTTGCATATGTGTTCGACTGGTTGGTATGTAGGCATGTATTTTTGTTAAACGCGAAGTTTATCACTATTAACAACTTGTTGAACACTATTACTACTAAACTTTCCATTTTATTGTTAGGTTAGCTAGTATAGTGTAGATCTTACCATAGAAAATTTGTAATAATTATTATTAGAAAAGCTATATTTAGAAAGAAAAAGTAAAACAAAAAATTAAAAAAAATTGAAAAAAATAATTAAAAAAAGAAAAATAAAAAAAAAAGAATATTGAAAAAAATTAACAATTAATTATGCACATATACCGTATAAGTTCGTTATGTGAGATATAGACAGGGATATTGAACATACTTTAACTATGTACCATAGAAATTAAATTTATACTCACTATACTTAATCGTATATGTATTTCTTGTTTCAGGGTACTATCTAATTTCGAACTCCCTAATTTTTTGTTCTTATTACGTATTATTATTGATAGAATGCCCCTGTTGTTGGTAATCTGTCAAGTGAGTTGCTCTTTATAGAAATGAAAAGTGACATCTTCGTCAAAAATATGGCATTTATGTCAGAACAGATTTTTGTTCTGGATGCCATATCGCCGCCTGTCCTACGTGCATAGAATTTTTTGTCAAATGTGGACTTCTAGATTATTTGGTCCATTAAGACGATAACAGACATTCAGGATTTCCTTAAGAACAACAGGAATCTGAGGAACTGGGTACCTGTCTGGGATAGTGGTAACGATCAAGGATTTTATCAAATCCCACCACCTCAGATGTCGCACATTCCTACATTTTCAACGTCACAGTATGTATCTCAAAATCTGAGGTCATACCCAACAATGACACAAACTCCAGGTCCGCAGAGACGTCATCCTGAAATCCTCTCACTTCATTGTTGCTTGAGTCGTATCCAGGATTTAGAGACTGCATCAGAATACCATTTTTTTCAACAATCGTATTGCATACTTTGTGAGGAGGAAGAGACTGCTAGAGGGGTCTCTAATTTATCTTGTTCCCACTTATAATCAAGAAGAATCTTATTAATATTATTGTAATTTTGTAATTGAAAATAGTAGTTATTCTTTTGGAACAGTTCGAGTGTTCCTTTTGTTGTCATATTCTCCCATTCTCTTTATTTATCAGTTGTACTCTCCACCATCTTCGATCTGCTATGAAAAACAATATGGTGCAGAAAATTAAAGTCGAGGTTTAGATTTGGTGTGGAGGGGATATAATGGAGATCACCATCCCTTCTTTTGGATGGGTTCATTATGTTTATATTGTTTTTTTTTTTAATTTTAATACCATCCTCTGATATCCATCCCGATTGGATGGATATAGTCGTTTCATTATATTAGATAATTGTATATATGTAATTATGTATCTTCAGTTATGATACTTCATAGCTTGAAGATCCGATACTACTTACTTTCTCTTTTCTTAGATTATTGCACTGAATATTTATTAATAATATAATAAAAATCTTTTCTTAAAAAGTAAATTTTATGTTTTGTGAGAGTCCTAGCAGGTGTCGCTTTCATACATAGAAATCCTCCAGAAGTTTCTAGGCTACTAAAAAGATCTCACAAGGTGTGTTGCATTGATATTACTTATAGTACCTCGGATGTGTCATGACAGAATGCATTTTACAAGTTCAGACTGCATAAAGCCTTTGTCCTAAGAATTTTGTTTTGCAGCATTATGGTTTGACAATACCAGATCAGAGGATATCGGAAGATATTACCACCCCTTTTGATTTGCCACAGAATTGGGCTAGGGTCTATATCAAATAACTTTATTTTCATCACTCATAAATTATAACATAAGAAGATCTTAACAACTTGTTCTTCTTTAAGGGAACTAGCATGGGATCATAAGTCTTCCGAATAGTGTGGGATTATACTCATCATATCCTAAGACTCCTAAGACTTCCAAACTAGTGTGGGATCCATCCTAGCTCTTCAATCAATCTCATTGAACTTCTTCTGATTACAAGACATCGTAGATAGGGAATCATCATCATCATCTGACTCTACTTGTAATAACTGGTACAATTATTAAGTTACGTATCTCACATGAGTCGAGTATAAATTTATACACACTCCACACACTTACATGCATGTTCAATATTGGGCAAATCTCAGCTTTTAGTATTCTGACTCGGGCCAGTTCCTCTGTTCCACAGTAATACATTTTGGTCTTCCTTTGGGCCACTTTATTCCAGTTTTAACTTCAATCTTTGTATGTTATCTTAGAAAGTCAACCGGACCAAAAATTATTGACTAGTCCTACTGTAGTTTCCCTATTTAATTTAGTATTTCTTTTAAAGTAAATGTTAGAAAACACTCCTCTTTCTTTATCCCCTTTTGTCATTAACCACTCTTTTGGCCGATATCGTCGTAATTGAGAATAAGACACCTGGCTTCATAATTGAACCAAGGCAGAGAATGTGCGTGGCTGAGAGAGCAGCCGCAAGGTCCTGCAGACAGCTACCTTTCCGTAAAATAAAGAATTGCTTTTGTGCTATCAGGAAATATCTCAGAAGTCACAAGAGTCTTCATAACGATTTCGTTGGAAGTAAGCAGAAGGTAGGCATTCTAACATCTTCCTATTCTTTAATAATTTTTATATATACATATTTAAATAGATTATCGGCTTGGAACCGCAGAAGTGATTGGCAGAATAGTTGTGCCATAACTTTTATTTAATTATTTTTGATTATCTTTGATGTGCAACATCTATACCACTATTCCTCCTCCCCATAACATATATACAGTATATATATATATATATATATATATATTATATATATATATATATAAATTCACATTAAACTTATAACATTATAGATAAATCTCATATTTAATATTTATGTATATATATATAAATATTGAGGAGCGTTTCACCTTTTTCCTTTTCTAATTTACAGTTGTAGAATAAAAAGTTAATTATGACGAGTTGCCATAAATATCTTAATATTTTAAGTGACTGCCTATCTTAATATTTTAAGTGACTTGGGCCACAAAGGGCAAAAGAACATTTCAATTAAGCAATCGCCACAAAGGGCAAAAGAACGTTTCAACTAAGTGACTGCCAAAAAGGGCAAAAGAAACGTTATCAATTATTAATTATTCTTGTGAATTTGGAAGAGGTGTGGCTTTTCCGTCTCTCTCTGCCCCTTTATCAAAGGATAAGTTTTTTGAAGATCTGTTGCATTGCAACTTTTGTAACACTTCAGCATTTTTATAATTTCTATAAATTCACTTTTGCAATTGTATTTTTGATATTTTTTACTTTTGCATTTTTTATATAAGTCTTTATAACTCACTTTTTCGTTTTTGTTGCACTAACCATGCCTCTTTTTCCACCGCCTGCATGTGCAGCATATATATATATATATATATATATTGATATATATACTATAATATATTTATATATTATTATATAATATATATATATTTTATAAGTTAATATAGTATATATATATATATATATATATATTATATAGATTATATTATATAATTGTAGTTTCTCCTTTATAGTATACAGGTATATATTTAATATATATAATATATATACTCGTGTATATATATATATTAAATCTTTCTTTTTTATAAATTTACACCACCATCAACGGGCAAAGCCCTAATCTAGGAGGTGGTGAGCTCATTTTTTAAGTCGGAGCAAGACGGAGCCAAGAAGGAGTACACACACCACTCAGAATTCGACCCGACAGTAGACGGAACCTGGGGTCTTTCGCTTAGCTTGGCGAAGCGCTCTAACCGCTGAGCTTACCTGGACGCTAATATTTGGTGACTGATCCATTCCTCTTGACTTAACCGAGCCAGACTCCACCGAATGCCACTCTCTTAATTTCTTATAAATAAAATAACTAAATCCATTTTGTGAATAAGGCAAAATACTCTTGCATTTGTATCATAATCAAAAAGAATCAAGTTGAAAAATTTTGGTTGGCTCCTCCGTATATATATAAAAAGATTTTAATATTTGCTTTAAGAATCTTTTACTAACCACGTTGGCGCGATACTTTGCCTTTTCTAAAAAAGTTTCTTCACAGTCTGAACCAATGCTCTCTCAGGAACCATCTCCATCTCCAGCACTCACTTCGTAATCCCTCGTTGACAAGCTTTCTTTTCTTGATACTCTTTTCTAATTCCTTTCTTACTAAAATCATATCTATTAAATCTTTATCCACTCTCTTTTCAATGCATCCATTCTCCACCGCAGTCGGCTCATTATATATATATTACGATTACGTACATATATTGTTATATATATATTTAGTGTGCACGATACCAACCACACATTCTTGAGCGTTGCTGAATTTACCGTACAACGATACTCGGCAATTTTTTCAATTGCTCGATACCGATACCAAAATAATTTGGCTGATACCCTCGATTACCCAGATACGATACTTTTATCCCATATATCATATATATATACTAATAATATATATATAATATATATATTACTATCATATTATATATAAATATATATATACTCTATATATATATATTATATACTTATATATATATATTAGCTGGATGCCGCAGGTAACATCCGCGCGCACCATTATTAAAAGATCCGCATTCTCTGCATACCGAGCTCTTTCCTGCGGATGCATTGGCAGCGGTTAATTATTGTCGAGTTCTTGATTAGAAAGAATATTTATAATAAAAAAATACTTAAGATGAATTCAAACGCAAAGTTAAATGAAGAGTTGGACATGGGGCCTAACTCAAACTATGTTATATGAAGCCTCCATAGATCTCACAATCAGCATAGAAGTTCATTACTAATTTGAGATCAACAGAGTCACATGAGATTATAGTGATGCCGAAAAAATCAGCCCGCCCTTCTTACACGCTATACATGTAACACGCGATTGTAATACCATTAATCCTTCAACACGTAAGGAATATTTTGAGCCATCTTCAATGAAAATGAATGAACGGTTTAAAAGGAATGCAAAGATGTCATAACAACTAAGCTAAAAATACGCCATTAGTTCTGTGGAATTAATGACCTTCCATTTAACTATTGCACTTACTTAGAATCTCCCGTTAATAAAGAGCAGTCTTTTTATAGTAAACACAACTAATATAGAATAAGTTCAAATATCGGTCACACGCTTGTGTTAGCAGTGAAAAAACATTCAATCCCAACATAGTCTATTAATTCTGCCACCCATTATAAGAAATTAACTACGAAATCTACAGAACAACCATCTTCTCAAGTAAAATCACATTAACAGATTCACTGGAAGAACTTCTACAGTCCAGCAGTAGTAAGAAAGAAACAACGCATTACAAAAGATGTAGTAACAATGATTAGAAATACATATTAGAAGTTGATATCTCCACCAAAATGGATGGTGAATTTGATGGAAAGATTATAGCAGAGAAGATTTACCAACGCTTAAGTAACTTGCAGGAAATTTGACTGATCTTACCAATTAGTGCTTCCACAGTGAGAAGGAGTATTTCAGCTCAACTGCTGTGGCTATCTATGATTGAAACGAGAAACAGGCTCTCCAGCAGTAAAAGGCGTAAAATTAGAATGTTTTCTCAAAGCACAAACCTTCCGTATATTACCCATTTTCAAATACTAATGGCAAAAAGTATCATAATCCTTTGAAAATCTCTTTCATTAGTCGGAGAGATTTGGGAAAGAGGCATGGCTGAGGTTCAGTTTGACAATGACCCTGTCCAGAATACAGGTAACCATTATATTTAAATGATTGTGCTAGAAACTCGGAAAGTATGATTGGGGCATCATATGTTATAATTATGTACTAATATATACCTATAATATATTATATTATATACTATATATATTATATATATATAATATATATATTATATATATTATATATATAACTATACCTAAATAGTGATATATATATATATATTCTATATGTATATATATATATATATCTAATATTATATTATCATAATATAATATATTAGTGTTTGCACCAGATAAACTGATTTTTCTATATCTTCAAAAATAGCTCCTGCTCCATTTCTCTACAAAATTATTTCAACTGCCGCTACCGATCTCCGGATACCGATACCCGATACCGATACTTTTATTCCTATAAATATTTATTTGCTATTATTATATATATTAATATATATTATTTATTATATATATATATATATATATATACTATATATATATATATATATTATATAATATTATATTATACTATATAAATATATCTCGAAGCACTGGTTAATGAAACCATTCTATTCTCTACATACAGCGGGCCCAGGCCAATAACCTCGGCTCACGCATTAAGATTTCATCACGTCAATTAAAAAATAAAATTAATTTTAATAAATTATATATATATATTATATATATAATATATATTATATATATATATATATAATATATATATATATATATAATATTGATATAATTATAAAATATATATATTGTTTCTTTTTGTATTTTGTGCTTACGGAAACGTAAGAAATCTTTTCTCAGTATGCGTTCCGATTTTGTCAATTAACTTACTGAAAAATCACAAGAAATGCTCATCAAACGTAAGGAATTTCTTAAATTCTGTAAAGTTGCTATTCCCGTGCTTGCCGAATTTTAAGTCACGTTCTTAACGAAAAAATGTAAACAAAACAAGATGGCGGCGAAAGAAACTCTTGAATTGATGAATGTTTCATTTTATAAAATCAGCTTTAAATCTACATTTTCTTTCAAATTCCAAAAAACTCCATCACAAATAGTTGATCCGATTATTTGTAATGTAAAATCATGTTATTTTTATATTTTCTGTTTATTCCACGAAACCATGTGCTCCGCATCACAGCAGCTGATGCCAATTGGTTTAAAAGACACAAAAGATAACTTTAGCACGAAATCTTGCGGTTCGATTTAAATTTGAATTCCCCTGACCAAATCTGCATGTTCCCTGACCAGCGTGTTCGTATTTTTGGCGTTATTTATTAAATAATCTATTAAATCATTATTGCAGCCTTATTTACTCAGTTCATACATTAACTTTTTACTTTACTTTACTTTAAAAATTGTTCATCATCATCGATTGAATTAAATTTTTTTTTTTTTTTTAATAATCGATCTATACCTTCCCCATAGCCATCCAACGCACTTTTTTATTTTTTCAAAAAGTAAGCAGTATTTATTTATACAAAAAGAAAATAAATTAAAGGTTACATTAATAGCCTAAGGTGAATAACGTCCCCTAGTGATCACAGAAGTCTAAATGTGGGGAGATTTAGCGTTAAACCTTTTTCTTCTCAAAGCATCTTGAATTTTTGATATCTCCTATAGCGTCTTCTTGTGTCAAAACTTTGTTTTAACATCTTTCTAATGTTATGTATGTTATGCTTTGTATGAATAAATTTTCTTTTTTCTTAGATGTTCTTCAATATCTCCTATGGTCAGCTTCGTACATTTGTAACATTTTAATTCTGAGATGACTAGCATACTTCTAGCCACTCGATAGTCACTTTATGAGTTTTATAGCATTTTTGCACTGGTTCTTTGAGAAAACATAGAAGAAAGTTTTCAGCAAATTCTACTACCAATAAAAAATAACTTTAAATTTACAGCAAAGCCCGCCTCCTCTCCAAACTGTACGCATTTCCTATGGGAAAAATATCTAGTCTCACTAATTTTTAATAATTTTGCTTCACAATTTACCGAACATATACTATTTGATTCGAGGTACCCTTATAGAAGAAAAAAAATTTCAATCAAGTCTCATTAAAAATTTACATGTCACCAATCCTCAAAAAATATTTTGAACTTTTAATTCAAAGGTAGAATGAGTAGCTCACTGCAAAGTAGAGGCATTGTGCTTTTGCTTATCAGCACAGATCGTGAATTCGGCTATTGGGTACAATTGCCTATCTAGCAATAGTAAAGCAAATCTTTGTTTCCCTTTGTTCTGGCTGAATGAAAAATTGATACTAGGATCCAATGATAGAGGAGGCCCTTGACAGGCTTTAGTACTTCAGAGGAATCTTCATAATCTTTTACTGTCGTATTTGTAGTAAGCACAGTCTGGGAATTACAAATTCTTGAATTACTCTAAGAGATATTACTTTATTCGAAAGGTGATTCTTTTAATAGAAGATTTTTTTTAGTTTGAAATCCCAAGATTAACACCTATTTTAGCATCACGCATTGTCTTTTGTCATGTAAATCTAATACAAAAAGTCTTAAAGGTTTTTATGGGGGTGATGTAGCAGGGACGATTTACTGGACTTGAGATATCTTTCCATAAATTAGATTGAGACATGTGTAATCTGTGAATAGGAATGGACCAAGTGGGTCTGACGTATGGAACTTTCGTAAAAATGGATCACGTTCTAAGGAAAGCATTTTAGAAAAAGCCAGTTTGCATTTTAGAAAGACATCTTTGGTTTGAACAGAAACATTTGTAATGGTTTGGTGTTGGAAGATTTTCGGCTGTCAACTGCAAAAAATCCAAAATCCACTTCGTCAAACCTCAAAAAAAAAAAATAAAAAAAAAAAAAAAAAAAAAAAAAAAAAAAAAACTTCAAGAAATGAAATTCTAAGAAAAAAAAAAATAACAACCACCCCCGAACCTTAAGTCTTAAGTCATACAGGTCTAAAACACATCCTGATACCAATCACCTTCAATTCGAAGGGATGAACTTGGGAACAACCTCTACGACAGAATAGGAAGAATAGTAGGGCTAATAGTGAACTAAAAATAGAAGAAACAGGATAGAAGTAGATTTAGGGAATGTCATTCTCGCCCATCCTTTTCATTCACTTATCAAATTACATCCTCTCATTGTACAATCTACCTACAGTAAGGAAAACGAAATATATCAATTAAATATGTAACTTGGGTCCATGATATTCTTCGTATGTTATGAAATTTTAAATTTCCCGGACTTTTTGGAATTTTCCTGACCTTTAGTATATCTTTAAAACGCTTCCCCGACCTTCCCTGACTGATTATTTTTCCTGACTTTCCAGAAAGTGTGAACCTGAAACAGGAAATTACTACTAAACTGTGTACGCATTTCTTATCGAGCGTAAGCACAAATTAGACATTGACAAACAAACGCAAAACTTTGTCAAATTAAAAGCAAAAGAAATTACTTAAAATTCCTTCCATCGGCAAACGCTTGTCATTATATACAAATTATGATTAAAGGATATAGAACTAAAAAAGAAATTAGTCCCATGTAAAGTATTAGTGGACTTGCTACTTCAATTATCGCAACCATATACAACTAATACTTTACTTGGAAATAATATCTGTATTTCTATCTCCTTTAATCATAAAATTTCAGGCTTCAGGTCCCGAATACACAAGCCTTTGTTATTTATTTGTTTCTGATTGGAAGTTTTTTCCATGAAGAAATCACCTTTCTCCGTAAATTTCTAGCTTTAGCCATTATCCCCCAAACCTTTTTGATTAACTTGTTTACTCGTTTCTCGATAACACTTGTCGCCTTAAAGACTAATTCATATGATGTTCCGTAAAACTTACCTTGTTTATACTCGTACTTTCCTTTTACATAGGACCCCTATCATATGGAGTCTTCACTTTCAGATTTAGAAATAATCCAAACAAAAACTTTTTCCGCAATCAAGTTTCCTTATATTTTTTATTAACAACAACTCCAATTGGCAGTTTCTTTAGATTAAAAGAAACTATTTCCCCTTTATGAATTGAGCGTCACACATCGGTTACAATATAAAATGTTGCCCACTGTAACATCGTTACTATGTAGCGTCAAACTTTTTTCTGGTGACAATAAAGATGCGAGCCATCAACAGCATGGGCATTTCCTGCACTTTCCTTTCACAACTAATCTCCCAACTCTCAACCAGAGATTTTAGCTGTCAAAGATCGGTATGACCTCAATAGGCACCGTAATATTCTTCTTCAAAAAATTTCCCATTCTTCAAAATACGCTTCTAAAGGTGAAGAACTTAAAATTTGGAATCTTTCTTATTTTGAATGTACTTAAACCTACACTTAATATCCCTAAGACTTCTTTGGGCACTCTCACTTGCCTTGTACTAATCTGCCTGAATTTTCGTGCAAAACGAACACATAGTTTATTGCGAGGTTATTACTTTTGATTGCAAAACAACTTGAAATCAGGCTGTTGTTGATGCGAGCTCGTCGGATTTTTCGTATTATATAAAGAAAATAGAGAACATAATAACAGAATAGTTTAATTACAAAAATTGATTATTATTGATGATGATGATGATTTATCGATTTGGAAGAAAATTAGATTTAAAGCTGATTTTATTTGAATGAAATATCATCAATTCAAACGGGGACCCTACCACGCCCGTCAGTTTTTTTGATTTACACCATTTTCGGTGAAGGAAACGTGCTAAATTTCCTCAATCACAGGAAATAGCAAACTTATAGAATTAAGAGAAATTCCCTTACGTTTGTTAAGCATTTTTTACGATTTTGCTTGTTTATAAAAACGAACGCCAAACCGAGCTTTCTGACTCGTCGTAGGCACATAGACGAAAACGTCCTGTATAAAATTACAGTAGGTCAGATAGATAGGAAAACTTATCCAGACAAATGCGGATACTATAGTATATATACGTATCACCATATATAATTATCATATATATATATATAGTATATATAGTAAATATATATACATTATAGTCATATATATATATGATATTATATTATTATATATTATATATATTAGTGAGAGGACGATAATCGTCATCGTCACCGTCATCGGCAAAATCGGCATATTTTTTTTACATCGTTCATCGTCATCGTCTCGGCAAATTTCGCCATCATATCTTGCGATATTGAATAAATATTAAGAATTTTTGAAATAATATTAAAACTCATAATAATAATAATATTAATAATATCAAAATAATAATGAATAATTAATAATAATAATAATAATAATAATAATAATAATAATAATAATTATAATAATTTATAAATATATATATATTATAATATTATATATTAATATATATATATATTAATAATATATATATATAAATATATATATTATATATATATTTATATATATATATATTATTAATCACCGATTTTCGTTGCGTATCTATACTAATATATATATATATATAATATACATATTGGATATATATATATAATATACTAATGATTATTAGTTAACTCGACCGCAGTCAGCTCATATATGATATATATAGTCATATATTTTACCCATTTTTGCTTATGTATTCGTATGACATTCCAGATGCCTAATGGTTCGCCTTTTGTTCATGCGTTCATTATCCACAATGATCTTCAAAAACATATCATAAACATACACTGTATATTGCCACACCCTCTTGCTAGACAACAAATCTATACAGACATCCCCTATCCCTTTATTATTCCATACTTGATTCTGTTAGGCTTTGTGTGGGGAGAAAGAGTTTCTCACATCGGTATGTCCTGCGTGTCGTAGAAGGTCGCGACTTAAAGGGACTCCATTGTGCTGGTAGTTAGCGCTTGCGCTGCCCCCTACTATAGGAACCACTATCTTTTGCCAGGAAGCTATGCATAGCCTCGGGAGAAGGTCGTGATGCAGTAAGCGCCCTTCTGTATCCATTAGGCGAAAAATGTATGATTGTATCAATGTATATGAAATGTCACGAGGAATAACGTTAGGAAGATGAGATAGAGGTGATGGATGTATTTAGAAAGGGGCAAATTTTGATTTGCTCGCTTGTGACTGAAACAAAGATGAAAGTTTAAAAATGATGAAAATGGTGGTGTGGTGTGATGAAATGCGTGAATTTTCTGTTGCTGTGAAAAGGAATGAGAGGGGGATAGAAGGATTTGCAATTCTGCATTGACCGTGAGTTGTCGGTAGGAGAGCATAAGCCTAGAATATTTGTGTGTATGGGGGAATTAGTAGTTTGGGAAGTATAATGTTTTTAAAAGAGTTAAATTTAAAGTTTGAAAAGGTCAAAATCAAGGAATGTGTGACTGTGACATATGATCCATCTGAGCTGTAAATGTTGAAAAGCAAGATATTCTAACCGATTTTAATAGCGCTAGCATGACTGTATGTTGTTTGGCAATCGCGGTGCGAACACGCGGATTCAGATCAGTTTGCCACATATCCTGCCCATTGCAAGGATCTTTTTATTTTACAGTGGTCACCACAACTACATGATTATAAGACCTTAACTATTTGGGCTCCAGTTGGAGCAGGCCCTATCAAGCGAGGAAGTGGGTGCTCATTACTCTCAAACCATTCCCACCCTCTAGCGCAAATTACTCGTTATTGAGACCCTACACATACCGCAGGCTTTAAAAGTGAAGGAATTAAACTTCAGTAGGAAAATAATACAAAGATGAAGAGAATTTCCACAAAACAGAGTTAGGTAGCGTGGGAAAGAAAGGAGGCACGCACAGCAAATAAGCCTGGAATTGTTACACAAGTCAACACAAAACTCGTAGTCCGAAGATCACAGATATTGTGCTATACGATATGGTCGTCGTAAGATGGTGGTACCGCGTGTTGATATTTAGTTTCCCTCGTAGCACTTGCGCGCTTGCATTTTACAAAAGGTACCATATTTAGGATTTAGTATTATATCGAAGAAAGCATCCAACATTCGCCTTTGCAGATAGAGGGTCATCCATAGTAGAACTTGTGGAAAAGTGACGTACGAGGGAACAGTTTATAGCCCATTTTGCCCGTTGACTCGACCCCACCTGAGTCCAAAAGCCGGGGGTCGAAAATTCCTCTTCAGAATAAGAGTCTAGTTTTACTCCAACATGGCGGATGGATGACCTTTTTTGAATTAGCTCGGAGTACTTGCAAGAACTGAGGAAATAGTGAGGAAAATTCTTCAACAGTTCTAGAACAGAACTTCCAGTATCTTTGAGCCCGCCCTAGAAAACCATTGTGATGTGAGGGTTTCCAAGACATTTTTTTGATTCTATAAGTAGGCCAAGGATGTATTATATTGTCAACAAGGAGAACGACAGAACCCGTCCGAAAGAGGACAGAAGTTAGAAGGAATATTTTGGAGAAGGAGATTTCTAAAAGTTTTAAATAGTTTTAAAAGAAATTGAGTTACACAAGATTTTAATTTATTAATATATATTATTAAAATAAATATAAATTAATATATATATCATATGAACAGCCTAACCTTCTCACATCCGGAAATTCTATCCAGAAAAGCGAGAATAAATCGGAAAGATTAAGACCCGAGACGGCCCAAATTTCCAGAAGTAAAAGTGGGAGTGAATTGATATGAGTTAAAAAGAAAATGAATGAAAAGGGTTCCCGAAATAACTGAGGAAGGTGCGACTCGGTTACACCGCGAGCAATAACGAAAGTCAGTATAAAGACGAGAGGGGTGTAACAAAGAGTGAGAGAAGTAATTACAATTTCATGCAAATCGTAAAAGGAGATAAAAATAAGCCGCAGAATCTAATAGACCGCAGAACCAACGTAAAACATACACTCTGACCTATAAAATATAAGGAAAAAAGTATCGCACCTCGCCACCAACACCAGTCAGCAGAGAAAATAACATTGCGCAACTAAAGAAGAAAAGCTAAATAAACTAGACGCAAGAAACGATAGCCCATGCAACATCCTGGAGAAGGAGGGCATCTCTGTCGAAGTACGTGAGGGATTCATCCCATCAGGATGGGCCACAACCATAGCGCCCTCCCGACAAGAACCCACCCGCGTATCACATGATTTGCGCTATTATAAAGTCATGCTCTCCCATGCTCCTGCTCTCCCGAATCCCCTGCTAAAACGCTGCACTCTCCGTCTTTCTAGGCATTCCTTCCAAAGAGCCCGAATAACATGCCCATAAACATAATCCCACGAGTTTTTTGCTAGGTACGGGTTCTAATCACGAGGTAGAATTGCGGATTTTTCGACAAGCACGAGACTCACTTACCCTGATTAAACTTGCTGCGCTTAAACGCAGAAGTGAGTTCCCAAGCCGATAGATTCTATCAACAACAATGCTGCATGTCTTCGAGACGTAAATGACCAGACTATTCTCCTACAAAATGGTTACTTCGTTATTAGATTCATAATCATCAGTATGCGCGAACTAATCTACCACAGGCGGCACTAGCTCATTAAAGTTAAAAGATCAGAGCGGCCCTATTATTCGCTTTTACCCTTAACACTCTAAGTATGAGTCATCATGCTATGTATATGAAGCTGCTTAAATTCTCCAATATCTCTATCTTCTTAATGGGTAGGAGAGAGTTAAATGTGCTAGTATCAATAATGAAGAAATAAGTAAAATTATATGTCCTTGAAGCTAGTGAAGTGAACACGGACAGGAATAATAGTAAGTCTATCTCTCTACACACTATGTTGTAGAAAAGCAATTAGTGAAGCAATCACTATGATCAAGGATCGAAAAATTATATAATAATAGAGTATTGCTTAATTGTAACTTAGAATATTTAACTGTAAAGTTTCCCTACGCCAAAATGAGAATGAACAAAGAATTTTTGTCATGTATACGGATATAACTCCAATAATTGCGTGACTTAGATGAAAAGACATTTGTCTTCTTAGAAAGAGAGCCATCTTCTTCAATATTCTTCTGAGATCACTTTAAAGAGTTATTTATGTATTCCCTTATGGATATACACAATACGATTCTAAGCATTACATTCATAGAATGAAAAAAAAGAGCGAAAGTTTGAGCAAATCATAGGAAGTGGGAACAAGTGAGGAAGGAACGAAGAATTTTTCCACGCTCACGATCATAGAGACTCACTGTCTCTAGCATTATTTTGATATAGAGAATGCAGTAATACGAGATAATGTGACGATGCAGCAGTTCAGGAAGAAAGTGATGAAATGAGAATGATAAATTAGAATGTTTAGAGAGATTAAACGTTAGGTTAATGAATAAATGTAAGGAATAGAAATTAAGATTTAATGTTGTGAGCGAAAAGGTAAGGAATGAAATAACTATGTCTCAATGCCCCGGTCTCACAAGAACCTCGAAATTTTAAAATACATTGCTACCCTCCTTAAGTGCATAATTAAATTATGTGTTTCACCAAAAAAAGAAAGCTAAAACCATAAAAATTTGAATATTGATTCAAAATAGTTTTCAATTTATTGTGGTAATAAGTCTCAAATTATCCTAAATTATGCTACTCTTGTGCAACACCACTAAATCGAGTTAAGACCATAGGAAAGAAATTTAAAAGCTGTCCGTAGTGTTCTTAAAAATATATATATAACTAAAAACATAATAAGCATGGACAAACAACAACCTAGAAAGATGCACACTCTCATGAGGAGGGATGCAATTCAGGTTGCTTGCAGAAGTCACATTAAAGCCGAATTGTGCGTTACTCCATTTCATTTAATTAAAATACTTTTCCATTTTCATTGATTAACCTATTATTATTAAATTATTATTAATTTTATTATATTAATTTTATATGATATTATATATATTTAATTATTGTATAAATTATTGTAATTAAATTAATTATTGTATTTTTGAACAAGGAATAATTCAAGTTTTTATTATGGATTATCAGTAAAATTATGTTAATAAATTTAATAAATAAAATTAATATTTAATATGTAGACTCATAAAATCAAAATATTTTATTAGATATGAATCACTGAACATTAATACAGAAATCGTCGGGGTTAGCATAAACCCCCTGGAACTCACCAAATCACTGTCAACTAGCCCTTATATAATATATTATTATTATTAATATAATATATATATATAAATATTATATATTATATATAAATATATATATAAATATAATATATATTATTATAATACTTATAATAATATAATATAGTAATCATATTAATATTTCATAAAATATATACTATAAGTATAATATATAATTAAGTAATCTTAATAGTATAGAGAATTAATTATAATAATATATTAAATAATAGAATAGTATATATAAATATAAAATATAATAATATTAAGTAAAATGATAAAAATATTTATTATTATAATGCAGTAAAATATTAATTACAATATAATTATATTATATTATATATAATTATAAATTATTATAATATTTATTTAATATTAATTTTATATATAATAATATAGGTACTAGTATAATTAAAATTAAGTAATATAATATAATATACTATTAAATATATAATAAATATTATATATATTACTACTACTATACTATAAAAATATATATAAATACTATATATCATATAATATTTATACTATTAAATTCATTAGTAAAATTAACTATAATATATATTACAAATATAAATATTATATAATATATATAAATATATATTATATAAAATATATTATATATTATATATTATTAGAGGTCTTATAATATATGAATAAACCACACTACTCACAAAATTAATTTTATGCTATGAAAAGTTGGTTAACCTGGAATTCTGAATTTACGAATCCAATTTTCAAAATAATTCAAACTAATATTACCAAAATGTAAAAAAGAAATATTTTAATTGTTTTTTTAGAAATCTTTCAAATTTTTATGAAAAACATAAGATTATACGCAAAATATTTTTTTTTTAATTTTTTTAACCATTTATATCGGGCACTATAACAAAGTTTGCAGAACGTCATATAAAAACGAAAATACCCACTATAATATATACTTAACTATAATCATATATCAACTAACTATGATACATTCACTACCGTATATATAACGTTATATATACTATTTAATATTATCTTATATATATATATATATTAATATATATACATAAATCATAACATGACTATATATATATAATTAATACTAACTACTATATATAATACACCCCAAAACCATATAGTATATATATAATATATCATTAATACCTATCGAAGATTGGCGAGTAGCTAATATATATATTTTAATCATTATTAAATATATATATAAATTTATGTCATATAATATGAGCTGATAAAATTTACCTTATTAGTG
>JABUQX010069796.1:0-35255 GCA_015478945.1 Trachelipus rathkii | reverse complement strand
AAGACTGCTACGTCACTTACTCATCAATGAACGTGTAAATATATTGTAGTTATCTAAATAAAGTAAAAAATTTGTTTTAAAATAAATTAAATTCAAAAAAAATCATTCATCCCCTTTAAATAATTAAATTGTTGCTTTAATTTAAAACATTAAATCATAGAAATAATTTTAAAATTCAAAACAACGTTTAAACTTAAAGACATTAAATTAAATTAAGTATTAAGTTAAATTTTTTAAAAATTACTTTAATTATCTAAATAACGAACTTGGATATTTTTCTAAGTTGAAATTTTATAGAAATTTTTTTCTAAGTTCAAAAGTGGACTTAGAATTTTTACATTTATTCAGGTTTTGTCCTGGAAAAAATACGTCTATTTACCTTGTTGGATTCATAAAGTTATTTGAAAGTCGATAAAATGAGCTGCAAAACAATCTCTTATGTTGTTTATTACCAAGCTTTGTTCGGATAATTTTTCGATTATTAAGACATGTGTATCATGCAAAATCATTCGAAATCAACCTTTATATGGCAAATGGAAATGCTTAATTATGAAAATACCATTGCTAAAAGTGGAAAACGATGCGATGTGAAAAAACCGATGGCAAATTACTTAACAAAAGGATGATATTCTATAAGAGATGTTTTTTTCCAAATAATATAAAATTAATGTTAATGTTACATTTACGGACTTCCTATCCGTTTCAGCTTAGTTTTTCTATTTATATTGGAACTTTTCAGACTGCCCCCTCTATCAAATATTTGCACAAACTTTTAAAATTTAAACAAATAAAAATCAAAAATACATTAAATTATATAAAATTAGAAATATTCAACTTCACTTAAGGATTTTCCATTAAAGCTGATATATATTGGACAGTTCCAGCAATTCGGTGTCATTAAGATCTGGAAAGTACGATATGGGAACGTCTGACGTGCATTTCAGCAAAATCCTCGTGGTTCCTCTGGTGATAGTAGTTTACAAGTGATTCCTTTTCTCCTCATTTCCAAAATTCTAAATTGTACCTCTTTCTAGTTTCCCAATAACTTCAATTGCCACTTTCTGGAATGAAAAATATCTGGCAGTACTAATATTCAAAAAGTTTAAAGTTATGTTATATGTGAGTAGGATATAGAATATACTGTCATTGTATAAAAATGATTGAGGTATGGTTGTAATGTACAATTAATATTTGAAGAGAGAAAAAATTTTGAAATATATTTGCATAAGTTGTAATGTTTAAGTATTGTACTTATGGATATGTAAATGCATATAAATGTTTCAGTAAAAGTACTATTAGTAAGATGTAATGCTAGATATAAGAATATAGATTGATATTAAATAAAAGTTGAAACAGAAAATGAAAATTTTTAAAGACTAAAAAATTTTTTCTAAAATCAATCTTAGGGTAATTTAACTAGTATTACATTAACTCTGGTAAAAAAAAAAAAATTTTATAACCATGATTCAAATATTATGATTTTATGGTATTAAAGTAAAATCAATATTAAATAAAGATACTTAAGTGTAAACATGTATATTAATCAAATATATATATGTATATTAATCAAAAAATTCTTTATAGTTATAGTAAATCTTTGGTAAAATAATCAAAAAATTTCAAAATCATTGTAATGAGTGGTGGTGGTGTCATCTAACCGTGTTTATCGATGATGAGTTAAATTCTTCCTCTTATTGCGAAACTCTCAGCGTGTGACATTCTAGTGGTTGCTGTCCACTGTCTTCCTCTCCATGTTAAATGCCATCGCACTGGTAACGTATTCAGAAAATATCGTGACCTGTAGACATAGGAAATCGTTGTTCCTATTAGTTGTTCTCCTAAGAATTTGAATAATGTTTTGATATTCCTTCTCTTGTAATGTTGTAACCACATTCCAATTAGATCTCTGGTGTTCGCATATGATGACGTGGTAATACTCTTCGTGTTTCAGCTAGTTATGTCTGTTTCAATTCAGGTAGTAGTGGCTTCTTTAAAGGATAAAGATCTTCAGTTTTACTTGCCAGAGTTCGATGAACTCTTTTGTAAAGACTATCATTCACAATACTTTGATCATCGTATTTCTTATACCCAAATCCTCTCTCCCTCAATTCATTCGGTTAAGATTCTGGATTATTCTTTTTCCCATGCTTCTCTGTGTAACCGTTTTTCATTTATTTCTCAAAATATGTCAATTAACTCTCTATAATTTAACAGGGTAACTTTCTTCGAAAATTACTTTCTCTAAAATTGCTTCCAAGAATATCACTAACCTCCTAATAAACTAGGTTTCTTCACACTATAAACACATTCTTGCCAAATAAGCTTTAAAATGTATATCGAGCAGGATGATAGCTGCCTTTCTTTCATCGCCACTTCTTAATGAGTATAATACGTTTCTTGCTCTGCTAGTGCTTAGTAGTTAATTCATGATATGGTTTTAGTGTTATGTATATCTGGTCTTAATGGACAAATTAACTTCTTTCTCTTCATTATCGCTTGTGCAGACATCCTAGCTCTTCCCATCCTTAATTTCGCTTTCAGTCTTGAACGAATTACAGTTTGTTCCGTACATTGTTAACTTCTATTAATCTGCTTACTCCGTTCAAACCTCCTGTTTCAATACATTAGGGTAATTAATTCTGGAGAATCTTCATCATTACTACTAAATCTTTAATTTCTTGTGAACACTTCACTGTCCTTGAATTAAGCCAAGGTAATTAACAGTTGTAATCAACCATAATCAACAATGTCACTTACTTCGATTGTAATACGATATTGGACTCGGGTGGTGACCCAGTCAATCAGTTTCGTTATTATTATCTTTATCCATAATTGGACTAATTCTTGCAATACAGTAGGAATTGGCAATAGGAGACTGACCTGATTAGAAATCACTGTTTGTTTCCTTGTTCGTATTCTTTCTAGTGTTTCAAATTCTGTCTCAAAAGCTTCTTTTGATGCTTTCTCCTGACGCCATTCTCGTTCCAAGTTTCGTCTAAGTAGCGTCTTAGAACTGTTGGTGACAATTGTCAGCACTCCAACTTTGATAGCTGCAAGATCCGACAATCTTCTCGGCGTTGTGAAGTTATCAACATCCATCGATACTAAAAATGATTATAATTACATGCAAGTTTATAAAAATTCTTAAATTAATGGTTTGACCTGTGTTATTTGTTGAAATACACTTAAAATTAAATATAATGAATAGAATTATTACACATAGGTTTTAATTGTACCTATCTAAGTATAAGAAAATAGGATATATATATATATATAAGAAAAATCCAAAAAATAATATTTTTATTGTAAAAATTTATTATTACACATATATTAATCAGTATATATATACATACAAAGAAAAAATAAAAATTCACATTATTACTTTCTTTTACTTTTCACTTTTAGCGATAGAGATAATAAGGAACTAGCCTTTACTGTCTTTATCACTAAATGTGACTCTTCTTACACCTTTGAATTTGACCTTCTTAGCAGATTGATCTGTAGGTTTTTCTGGCAATTCTTTTGCTGTATGATCTATTTTTTCTGTACGAGATGTTGATTGTCTCGTTTGAACTGGTGATCTTTGTACCATGGTATACTGGTGTTTCGGTCTATATGATAGATCTTTATCTTTACCTCTTGTTCTTCGTGTATCTTCTTCTATTGGTAACGGTATAGGTAGTGCTATTGCTTGTTCAATATTGCGAGGTAATTCTTCTGTTCTTTCGAATATTTGTTCTGGTTCTAGTGTAGCATGTCTCATATCTTCTTCTTGTGGAGTTGGTTCTGCTACAGGTTCTACATTATCATCTACAGCTTTTGGTACTTCATCTTCCACATCTGTTTGTGAATCTTCTGTAATTACGTTTTTGCTGGATGTGAGAGGTTTTCTTAATATCATTCCATCATCTTCATTTTCTTCATTCTTCGAATTCTTTTCTATTTGTATCTTCTCCTAAGTTATGTAATTATCTGCTTTGTCTATGCTATTTATCTCATTGTTTTCATTAATTTTCTCATCTTTTCCTCTAGTTCTAGCTATTTTAAAGTTATCTACATTTACTCGGTATATTTTGCTGGTTGTAGGATTCTCTTGTAGATATATGATTGCGGTTTCGATCATTCCGTACCTCATCAAATGGACCCCTCCATTTACGGAACAATTATTCTGCAAGTATGTGGTGTTTAATTCCCTTGAGGTACACCAAATCTCCATCTTATGGGTCTATCTTTGCCCTTTTGCGTCCGAGCTTGAAACTTTGTTACCTCATTTTCAGTGTTATGATCTAGCCTGTCTTCTTATTTCTTTGATTCTTCATATACGGTTTTTATCTTATCATCTTCCTTATTTGGTTTTAGGCTTCTTATAGTTATCTGCTTCAAGACGGTATATCTACGGAACGTTTCGTAATCCATATAGTAAGAAATGTGATCTGATTATCACTATTACAGTCTTCTTATTAATGCTGCTTATCCAAAGGCTAATATTGGCCCAATCCCGTTGATTATCCTTTAACGTAACATCTAGAAAAGTTCGCTTATTCTGCGTTTGTTTCCACCCAAACCTTTGAATTCCGGTAGCTGCTAACTCTACCTATTATTTAATTTTAAAACTTCTGCATAACCTTCATGAGCTTCTCCAACACAAGTCAAAAGCATATCAGAACATCGAATCTGCAAAGTGTGACATTTGACTACACATTCATTATTAAAAACATCTACAATTTGTCACTATCTCTGATTTAATCCAATTCCACATACCTTGTTAGTGACCTTAATACGAGTATTGTACTTATTCCCTTTGATAAGATGGTAATGAACCTAAAATAACACACCATTTCTTTTGGGGTAAGCCAAAAAAGCAAAAGCTGTTTTTCGCTTTTAGTTTAAACCTTAACCTATCTTGACACGTATGACAGCTTCTACAGAAATCTTCAACCACTTCTGATAATATTTGAAAGATGATAATCCCTTCTTAGTTTTCTAGATTCTTCTGTTCCACTATACCTTGTATTAATGATCTTCTATGCTATACTATTCAAAAGATTTTGGTAACCATATTAATTATGTTTCTTTATTTTTAGTATATATCTAAATATTAAAGAACTTCCAACATTAAAGCATCTTACCTTTCGAAGTCTTCATAGAGTCATTCAATATAAGTTGCTTTCTTTTGTTCTCTAGATGTAGTCTTAGATTTTTGAAAGGCATCTTTGGCGATGCTATTGTACGTTTTCTTACTATTTTTATCTTTCTCTATTGTGTTACATTTCTTAATTTCTGTTATAAAAATTATTGGTTTCTTTGGTTGGCTCTATCAATGTTGACGTTTCGCCTTGTTCTTCTCTCTCTCTTCCTCATCTCTTTCTCCTGAGTCGGGAATATATCTGGACAAGAAATCAGAGGAGCGGAAGGAGAGTCTTCAAAGATGGATTAAAATATCCTGTACTGTAGGGGACCATCTGGCTACTCTTGCTTGTTGGATAGCTTTTCTAGGAATAATTGAGAACCGCTTGCTAATGATCGTTTTCACTCTTATCTTCGATACCATATATTAGTCTGAAATCTCCTTAATGCAAAGATGATACCTAAGCATTCCATCTGTCTTTCATTAGCCTTTTCTCTGTTTGCATATGTTCTGCTTGCAAAAGCTAAGGTAATTCTACTAATTTATCCTTGTCTTCTAATAGTAAAGGTCTTAGTCAAAACATGGATTCATCAGTTTCTAATATATATTCCTTATTAAAGTCTGGATATTTTGCCAATTGATCTTCCTGATTGTAAAGCTTTCTCTTTTTTCATTGATCTGTATTGCTCCCCATAAAAATCTTGTTCTTTTCTTAATTATTTTGTAGACTTGCGGTACCTCGAAAAATCATAGTAGCGTTCTAAGAAGCCGAAAATACCAACGGACGGAGCGACTCTTCTGACACTGCTAGGTGTCCTGATCTTCGATTTAAAGTTTTAGTTCTCGGGCTACTTGTAACCCGTGCAGAAATCACAGTTCCTAAAACACCAATCTCTCTCTGAAAATTGGCATTTCAAGCTTGATTTAAAGTTTACATTTCCTCAGTGCTTCAAAAATTCTTATAGCTACATAGTGTGATGGTCGTCCTTTGTGAATAATTATGATGTCATCCAATATATGAAGACAGTTTATGTCAATATCCACTTTAACACGAGAGATTTACTGCGAGCTGAACACGGCGGCGATTGTTCAGGCCCATTGTATCACCCGTCTGAAAGCAAACCTAGCTGTGTCTAAACGTCTAAGTAAGGTCTACTTCTTCACTTAATGAGATCTGAGTAGACCGCGAATCTATGCATGAAAAAGATGCTAGCTTTACATATGAGTTCACTGTTTCTAATAATGGAATTGGAATATGCATCTCCAACCGTCCATTTAGTTATCTCCTATAGTCGACACCAAATACTGGGGACGACCTCCCGATTTTCCTCGGTATTACAACATGGACACTATGAGGTGACAAGATGTTGATCAAGTTCTTTCTAATTGATCTTCTTCCAGGTGCTTGAGATCATACAAAAATCTGGGTTGCTGAATACTGAAGTGTACAAAATTTAGGACATTTCTCGCACGTTCCGAGAATTTAATTCTAAATATAAATTCATTAGTTGGGGAACTGTCGATGGTGTCGTCGGCATAGCCCCACCAACATACTCCTTTGCTCATGAGAAACTCACATTAATATTTTCGATCCCCTGGTCGTTGAACACTCGATGTTTTTCTTCATCTTTAGTCAGTATCTTGTATGTCATATACAATTCCCTCTCTGATAACCCTTCAGTTACTGTGGTTAACAACACTTTTATAGTCTTTTCTGAGTTCCCGAAACCCTTCTTTTACACTTGGTTTGCATTGACTCTTCTATCTCTTTTGTTTACTTTCAAACTGATAGGCTGTAGTAATGGCTTCACCCTTTATTATCTTCAATAGGCGGTCCCAAATTAATCAGCTCTGGAAGAAAGTGAAATCTCGTAATATTTTCTAAAAAGATGGCGCTACCTCTAAGATCGTTGTGTCATAATTATCAGCTTCTCAGGCAGTTGCGCCCTTTCATCTTCTACTATTAGCTTCTAAAATATATTATAATTATTGTATATTCTTTGTATATTATTAAGTATAAACGTTACACATGTATCTACATCTTCATTATAAATAAGTTCTCCTAATATCAGGTAGTATATTTATCTAAGTTTACCATTAGAATTAATGATGACAACTTTTCTTTTATTCTTCCTTGATCTACTGTTGACATAAAGTTTTTCATGTCATTTGACTCGAGAGTTTTGGGCGCAACATCGGCTTGAGGCTTTAAGCTCTCCCTCGAGCCGATGACGGACAATCCATCGTCAGCCTTGGACCCATTAACCTCTTCTTCCTCTTACGACATCCACAATGTAGGATAGTGCAATCCTTATCTCTAAATTTATGATGTTTCTTGTGGTGACTTATTCTCTGTAGTTCAAAGCTTGTAGATTGAGTTGAGCTGGGCGATCAATTCCAAGTTCACTCTGTATCGATACTAGTTGATTCCACTTACTTCACCATTGGTGGTGTGTATATTAAACGTCTTACTACTATGACTATAACACACGGACTGTGTGTTGTTTTTAGCCTTCTACCGCTGTACTGGCTACTTAGCGGGTGCTTAATTGTGAGCCCTCCACAACTTGAGTGAGTTGATTGAATTGGCTAGCAGTGCGTTTGCGTCACTTCTTCCATCTTCATAGCCTTACCATTCCTGGTTCTTTTCCATTCGCCTGATTGTGATTGAGGTACCTCACGCGCAGTTCCTTAGTATCGCTGTACCCAATTGAAATAGGAGAATTCGGTGAATTGAGGACTTGGATGCATGTGTGCGTTGACCGTACTGCTTGTTACCATCAACAAGAAGTTATTCGGATTACTTTCTATGATTCCCCATACTCTTTTCCAACTATTCTGTTGGTCTGCAAAATTCCTTCACTACTAGGCGACGTCAGAGCTATGATTCATAAAACCTGCTTTAGCGGTTTCAGATTAAATTCAAATTCTTCTTCACCATGTCAAATACTGTTTGATCAGTGGATAAGGAGTAAACTCCTTATAATCTAAGTCATGAAGCCTATGTCATTCTCCATATCATGGTCTTCTGATCGGAATCAATGTGACCATTAAGCTAATTCTCATCCCATTTAGTGTATGAGCTTCATCTGTAAATTGCCTGTCGGCCGGGCTTTATTCATACTTTGCCTTTTCAAGCGCTACTCCATCATGATGCGATGCGCCACTCTGGAATATCCGCTCAGAATCTTACTTCAGAGGTGTCTTGAGTCTTCTTCGTATCATTCCTCACGATCATGGCAATTCGGAGACTAGAGACCTTATAACAGTATCTGACACCATCAAAAAATCATTCATCTTGTTTGAAGGTCCCTCTATACCGTTTCGCTACTGGTATCTTCGTTACCAGTTTTCGGCACATTTGGCGTTCTGAACCTTTATGTTGCCCGGTACCAGCCTCTTTTCTATTTCTGCGCCATTCTTTCTATGATTGTGGCCAATATCTATATGATCTGCCAGTTCTTTCCTATATCTAATCTACTTAAATCTTTTTTATATATACTTCTGCTCTTGAAGATCGGTTTTTCGTTAAGTCGTCGCTATCATACATAGTACCACTGCATCGGCCCCCATAAACTACTTGTACACGGTACTACGACCGTCTTACATTTTCTCCACCATGCTGACTGCAGTTTCACCGGTCTTTCTGGCATGTACCATTTCACATGATGACTTCATCTTTGTGAAGAAATTGCTTATCCATCCATTTTCGCGAATAATTACCTTTTTATCCAACCATTAAGTGTATGGATTATTCACATCTTACTTTAACCCTGTGCATTTTCTTTCTTTAAATACATATCCATACCCTGAAAAGTCGAATAAACGGTCGTGATATAACATATCCAACCTAAAATTTATATTACCTGAAATCCAGTTGTCCCCAAATCATACAAATTTGACTACATGTATTATTAGCTATTCTAATGTAAGTTTTGTTAAACCCCTTTACTTGTTCACACCTTGGTGAATGCTCTCCAGCCTAAGTTTAAATCTCTAGAACATTAAATTAATATCCTTAAATCATTAAGTGCGATATTTCAGAATGTTAACGCGACTCCCCACTATCTAGAAAAGCCTTGTTTACAAATAAAATTATTCATTATTGCTTAAATTTACAATTTATGTAGTAAAGCTGAAATTCATAGTTGCTGTGCGTGCCAAAATATATATGCTCCGCGTTGCCTTAATGCTTATTGGTACGGCCATGGTGTCTTATTATGCATGTTTTGCTTCCCTGCCGTGTCGACTACCGTTGAAACTAGTTTCCTATCCCGTGCGGCATGCGCGCGCGCTTTCTCTAAAAAAGCCCACAACAAGTCCAAGTTTTGTCATGCGCTATTGCAAGCTGTTTCTTTAGCACTCTCTGCTCCTTTCTTAATGAGTCGAACCATTCCACTGTCTGAACCGCTTTCGCTGATTGCACGATGGGTACGCTTTACTCTACATACTTAAGTCGCCTGTCTCTGTTGGCTCTCAAGGGAAGACCCTAGTCTCTCAAGGGAATATACCTCTGAATATTCTAACTTGCAGTATTCCTTCTGAAGTAGATGGTTCTTCATATGAGTCCTGCTGTACTTCTTCTGAAGAAGAACAGGGTTTCTGTCTGTCATGCTGATCATGAGAAGTTCCAGCTCCAGAAATTGCTGCATCAGTTACTTTGTTTACTTTATACTCTTTACGCTTCGCTTTTTGGTTTGCTCCCTTTTCAGGAGTGAATCTTGGACTCGGGGAACTACTACCTCTTTTAAAGCGATTGAATTTATCCCAACGTGCTCCCTTTGTGGGTTCCGAATTATCTCCTACTTCTTTTTTAGTTGACCATGTCTGCGGTCGTCTTGGCATAGGACTTGCACTTCTAAATCGTTGCCTTTGCCTGCTACTACTTCTAGCTCTACTATTCCTATATTTATAGGAACCGGGATTGTTGTACATCCTGGGATACCTGTGATCCACATTACTATAATTACTTTTTCTATATTTGCGGTCATACTCTCTTGGCCAATTGTTACCAGATTTTCGGTACCTTTCTACTGAACCTGCTGGTTGAAATTGCGTTTTGCTATCATAGCTCGCACGGCCTTTATTCTCATACCTATTTTCGTTTCTCTTTATCCCTCTTTCAAAATTATCTCCTATAGCACTTAATTTCTCCTCACCTCTTCGTCGGTTATCTAACTTTTTTGCACTAAGTTTCACTAATAATTCAGAAGCGGTGTTATTTTTTGTAAATATTTTTGCCACCTTCTCCTTATTCTTTACATCAGTAAATTTCATGTATATATTACTCCATAACAGTACCCTTCGCATCTCTTCACTTACTACTATATCATATCTCAATTCGAGTTCTTCCGAAAACTCTGTCACCAATCTCCTTAACTTGTGACAAAATGTCGCTAAAGTGTGAGCTTTTGCCCTCCACCTTCCATGGGTTGAAAAATTCTTCGCAAATAACTCCTAACGCGAAATGAAGTTGGCCGGTGCCTCATATTTTCTACGAGTAGTTCTTCTTACACATTCCGTCATCACGGATTGTTGCTATCTTGATAACTCTGGGGTTGCTTTGCTAACGCAAACCTTGCTGAAGCTGGTTAGCATCTGCACTGATATGACACGAGTGCGCGGGTGATTTTCTGCCTTGATCCTGTTAAACTATCCCCTCCTGCGTCGGTAACTTATTCTCGCAGTATTTTGAGCAACCTCGTTTACGTGGAAGGACCGAGTTAGATGGTACTCTCGATCTGGGGGTCCCTTCCAGAATCGGAATGTTTGCATCTTGGACAGAAAAGCTTCCTTCACATTAACGGTGACATTCGATACTTTCTTTCATCTGGACGTTGCTTCGTGCGTCTCCTGCCATATTTCTTTCCTTAAGGGTCTTGCGCACTAAAGTAGGTTGAGCTCCCGTGCTCGTGTGTGTGCTCTCCTTGCACTGAGTAGTTACAGCGCACTGGTGTCTTCGGCGGAACTACGGGCTGTCTAACCGGAGTTTGATAGTCTATCTGTCCTCTGCAGAGACATCTACTACTGAGCCCACTCGTTACTATCTAGTTCTTGCCCTCCGTATACACTTAACTCTTTACATAATTTCTACCTTCTCTTCAGTCCTATTGCAACTACCAAAACACACGACCACACACACACGAAACACACACATAATATGTATATATATAGAATATATATATATACTACTACTTATATAGATATATATATATATATATGTAATATATATATATATATATATATAATATATATATATATATAATATCATATGATATTATATATATATATATAGTAATATATATATATTATAATTTATAATTTGAAATATAAAAAAATTATTCACCTAGTATATATATATATATATATATACAAATATTAACCTATATATACTATATATATGATATAGTATAATATATAGTATCATATATATATATTATATATTCTCTATATAATATATGATATATAATAATATTAATATCATATATAATATCATATATATAGTATATATATATAATTATATACATATATATTATATATATATATATAGATATTATATACTATATACAATCCTAGTTTCATATATTATATAGTGAAACTGCCGATATATATATATATTATACTATGTATATATAATATATATATATATATATATATATAGTATATAATATATATCATATATATACTATATATATACCTATATATATTATTATTATATATATATATATATCATATACTTGTTTATATATTATATATATTATAATATATATATTATATTAATATATATTATATATATACATTATAATTATATATATACTATAATAATAATATATAATATACTATATTATTATATATATATATATGAGTATATATATATATATTATACACTATATATATATATTATTCATATATATATATATATATATATATATATTATATAATATATATATATAATATATATCATAATAATAATAAACGTAATATTAAATAACAATATATATATGATATATATATATATATATCACTAGTATATTATTATATACTTATATATACTTATATATATACTCATATATATACTCATATACTATATATAGTCCATATATATATATGGTTTATCATTATTATAATATATATACCTATCTTATGATATCATATACTATATAGTATATTTATATATAATATACTCTATATATTCCCTTAATATATATAAATATATATATATCATATTACTATATATATTGAACCTTATATATATAGTATATATATAATAATATATAGTAATATATATATAATGATATATATATAATCAATATATATATATAAGTATCATCATATATATATATAGCAATTATATAATATATATATTTAATATTATCATATATATATTATATTATATATATAAAAAAATATCATATATATATATATATATATATTATATATATATATTATTATATATATAATATATATAATAAATATATATATATAGTATATATACTATTATATATTATAAGTATATATATATATATATATATACTATACTCTTATCTATCTATTTAACTTTAGGTTATTATCTATTCAGTGCCACCTTTTTAGATGTTAAAGAATTGATGGAATTCTGGTAAATTTGTAACTGGAGTTCGAGGAAGTAATGAGTTCATTTATCTCCTGTGTATTTATGCAAAATCAATAAATATGACAACGACTAATAAAAACAATGAATGATTTAATGTTACTGGATTAAGCGTAAGCGTTTTCGCTCATAGAGAGAGAGAAAAAAATAAATGTTAATTTATCTTCTATTTTCTAGGAAATATTAAGTTAAAACTTCTCGTGGCTGCTTAACCGTATGGTAGTACACACACACAACTACACTTGTCGTTTATTTGTGTTGCATTTACACAACAATATAGTTAGTCATACGATCACGAGTATATATATATAATATACTATTATATATGATATGAATATAATATATATATATGATATAATATATATATATATATATATATCATATATATACCTATATATATATATTGATATAATATATATATATATATATATTATATATTACTATATACTACTATATAGTATATATATATATCTATATTTTATATAATATTATTATTATATATATATTATATATATATATATATATATATATACTAGTATAATAATATATCATATTATATATATAAAGTATTATATAATTATATATTCATATATACTATATATATATATATATTATATATATATATATATATAATAATAATATATATATAATAGGTCACACGACGCAGCTATGACACCTAGGTCTACACTGACGCCATCGAGGCGGTATACTCGGCCCAACGCGCGGCTGCGCAGATAGCGACTCCGTCGCGGCCATGTTCAATCGCGGCCTCCTCCACCACGACGACCCCTTCCTAGAACCCGTCCGGCGCCGTGCCCACAGCCACCTGGATTCTTATCTGCCGCCTAAGCCACGGACTACTTCCACCCACTTATATTGGTCATATATATATATATATATAGTATATAGTTATCATATATGTATCACTATATATATACTAATTTATAGAGTATATATATATACTACTATATATTATATACATACTATACTTATAACTACTATGATATAATATATTATAAATAGATATTACTATATATACATCTTGTGTCTACAATTTGTTCTTTCAGACGTTTCAATATCCTTCTTTACAAAATAGACCTGCGAAATCAAAGATTGATAATTGTTTTTACTAACTTTTAGATGCAAAAATGTCTTTAAATATTCTTGCTCTTCCTGTCTTACCGTTGTATAGGCGAAACTTTACGAGAGTGTTTTACATGCAATTGGAGGCACTTATTGTTCGAAGTAATGTTCTTGTCTTTAAGTATTTTTCAAAGAGAAAACGCTTTGTCTCAATTGAAAAAAATTTCACTAAATATTTAGTTTGTTGTTTAATTAAAACAAGTGCAATGATTACTTTAATTGCGTAAATTTGTTAAGTTTTTTCTAAAGTGACTTTAAGGGATGTTTATGATTAGGATTTTTAATTACATACTGGCCCTAGATATTTCTTCTTTACGTACTTTCACAAGAAAGAATTTAAATTACACACACACACATATATAATATATATATATGTACTATTATATATATTATATATAATATATATACTATATATTATATATATATAATATATATAGTATATAATTATTATTATATATATATATATATATATTATATAATATATATATATATATATTAGATATATATACTATATATTATATTATTATATATATATATAATATAATTATATATCATATATATTATATATATATATATATATATATAATATATATATACATAAATTTTATCTAAATATTACAGCTAACTTATATATTTAGTATATATATTTATTATACATTACATAAAATTTATTTCCATATATATTATATATATATATATATTATATATATATATAGTATGAATATATATATATATAAGGTATATATATATATATACTATATACTATATTATATATATTATATATATAGACACTATATATATATATTAAACCGTAATACTGTAAATACTACTGATCATATATATAAGATTTATAATATATCTCATATACTTATATATTCATAATTAGTATGAGTAATTATATAGTACATCTACTACCTATAATATCTTTAATATAAAAAAAGGGGAATAAATTTAATAGTAATTAGCATATACTAACCAAAGTTTCACTGTACTACAAGATTATATATATATATATTATATATATATATATATACTATATATATATATATATATATTATATATATCATATACTATTATACTATTATATATTATACTATATAATAGTACGTATGATACTCATTTTGGCCTGAACTCTCTTCATTGTGACCACTCACGGCTCTCACTCGCAAGTCAGGGATTAATACTAAGAAAATAGATACAATTGAGAGATTCTACACCTGACCTATAGATGAGACGGCGAATCTTAACCTTGTTATCCTTGGTGGCCTATCCCCTGTGGAAGTCTTGGTCGTTTCTTGTTTTGATGTCTACTTTTCGGAGTTCCATTTTCTCTCGTCTGTCGTGATATCTAATTTGGTCTGGGCTTTTGGATGAATCGCCACACCTTATAGGCGGCTATGCTTTGATACCCTAAGCTCAGTAAATGTGAGAGTCCTGACGTTGCGCGGAAAAAAATCCTTCATTGACATAGTGGTTGGCTACGTTATAGCTTTCTTTGTCCTTGGCGAAAAATTGTTTCCTCCCGTAATCCGTTTCGGTCCTTTTGATGGAATTCGCTTTTGAAATTTTTGTGCTAATTTTCCTCGCTGCCAGATTCGAGATGATGAATATTATCCTATCAGCGCTTTTATTACTTGGATGATTACTCTCGACCACTAGACTTTGATATTACGGCCCTTTCGTTTCGAGCGCCATATTGAACCGGGACACGCAGTCTGAACTCTAACTATTTGTTCAAAACGTGTGAGTTAGTGTATTTTAACTGTGTTTGTTAGGTTAGTACCTTGACCTTTGGTTGTGTGTATAATTTTTTCACGACTTTGTTCTCTGAAACCTTTGTATGGTTTGAGTTTGGTTTTCCGCTCTTTGGGAGTTGTGGCACAAAAAGATTTTTCTTTGATCGGATTTTTTAGGTCCTTTGGGTCAGTATCATTTATTATAGCGGAAGTTGGCAAAACCGTTCCTTCTTTATAGAATGCAATGCACAGCAACTCCTTTACTGGGCATTCCTAGTAAGTAAACTTCTTGTTTTATTGGTGGCTTATAAAAGATTAGCCCTGTTTATATATTTTATTTCAATATTTTAGCTATTGTATAAATTTACACACTATCATATATGATTAGTCGTATATTAATGACATAAGGATGCTTCGAAATTATACAAGTATCATTCTTTATAGGTATTAACTCACTTTCAATTAAAGATCAGTAAATGTTAAGTAGTTCAAAAGTATGTATAAAATGATAAGATTTAACAAGAGAGCTATGTCTGATTGATTGATTCCAAAAGCAACATTACGTAATGCGTCCAAAAAGTTAAAGGGTCTCTAAAAGCTAAAGGGTCTCCAAAAAGCCCTACAAAGGTTATCCCAAAAATTTAACCAAACATTATCCAAAAGTAGGGGTCCAGAATATGCCTCTCACTATATCTCCATTTAGCACAATCCCTCGCTCCTAATACTTATTAAGAGCGTCTCCTGAAAAATTTCTACGACATACATGCTTACGAAGCAGCACCTCCATTGGACTCTGTATATATATATATAACTCATATATATATATATATCACTATATTATATATATATATTAGTATAGATATACTATATACTATATAAATACCGTATATAATATATCATATTATAAAATACTATATACATATTAAGATACTATATTACTAATAATACATTATTACTAAATATAGTATAGTCATATTACTAGTAATATAAAAGATTATATATATATATAGTTTAATATATACTATAATATTTTTATATCATACTAAATTCAATATTAATCAGTACTACATATATACTCTCGCTATCTACTACCTTATAGGTCACTCCGACATAGTAGTACCTAATTATATCTAGCTTCATATACGGGTCACTCATATCTAACCTACTTATACTATATTGAGATATATACTAGCCTAATCATATATTATATATCATATATAAATATATACCTCTTACGTATATATATATCATATATATGAAATATCTATATATCATCATATATAATTAATAATCGCAAGCTGCATACGTATTCATAGTCCACAATGAGTAAATATGCATCTAAACATATCAGTACCATTTCAACACAACCATATTATCATATTATATATATATATATACTATATATATATATATATATATATATATATATACTATAACTATATAGTATGCTATATAATATAATATAACTACTATATATATATACTATATATTATATATTTAAACTACGATATATTAAAATGTATACATAATATAGATATATATTATATATATATATATATTACTATATATATATAATATACTTAGATTATATATATATATATATATATTATTATATATATGTATGATATATAATATATTAGTATAAATTATAAACAATATTTATATAAACATTCCGTATGTATATATAGTATATATAAATTAATATATATATATATATATACTAGTATGATATATTATATATATCATATATACATTATATATATATATATATATATGTTATATATAATATCATATATATATATATATATATATATATACTATTATATTATATTTTAAATTATGATATTATTATTATTACTGATATATATATATATACTAACTATATATATATTATATATATCATAATATATAATATGATATATATATATATTATATATATATATTATTATTATATAGTATTTAATGATATAATTATATAATTATAAGTATATATAGTATATAGTATATATATATTACTATATATGATATATATACTATATATAAATATACTATATATATAATATATATATATATATGGATATATATCATAGTAGTATATATATATATATACTACAGTTATATATTTATCTATATATATATAATATATATACTATATATATACTATAGTAATATATTATATATAATATATAATAATATAATTATATATATACTATATATATATTAATTTTAATATATATTATAAATTATATATATATATATTATATGATACCTATATATTTATTATATATATATATAATATATATATATATATACTATATCACGGATCACTACACACAACTCCGACCGGAAACAAGTTCTCGACAAACGTAATGCACATCATATCTAACAACCGTGTGACGGTTTCTTATCTGGCGCTATCCAAACTTTACATGAACGGCCTACTATACACTCAGGAAGTGCACGAGTGAGATAAGATCCACATCATATAAAAGTCATGTATTTTTACGTATAATACTGCCTACATACTATATGTATGTAATATACATATAATATACAGAGATTAATATATATTTATTAGGGGTTTAACAATTATATATATATATATATAACTATAATATATATATATGAGTATATCCACTATATATGTATATTATAATATCTATGACTATATATATATATATATATAGTAGTCATATATCATTATATATATATATTTATCTCATATATCTTATAGCTATACGTATTATCAACTATTCGATATCATATACTATCATATATACTGATATATATACTATATATAGATATATCTACTATAACTATATATATATATACTTATATAAATTTATATATAGTATATAGATAATTCTTGTTTATATTATAGCTTCTCAAAGTTTTCGTTCACCGCACGTAGCCTATCACATAAAATCATATATATTTGTGTAGTTCCTTATACACATGCTACCAAATTTATACTACACCAGTGTATGCGATCACACAGTCCGGTACAGTATATTATGCATTTAATTTTAAATATATGATATTACTACACGTTTGAAATGAACCTAATAACATATCATTATCCCGTGACGCTGATTTATTCTACAAGTAAGTGAACAATTTCCTTTACTATTATTATTATATTATATATTATGTGTATTAATTATTAGTTATTATTATTATTATTTATTATTGATATTAATTTTTATTATGTTATGTTATATTATTATTATTATTATTTATTATTATTATTATTATTATTATTATTATTATTATTATTATTATTATTATTATTATTATTATTATTATTATTATTATTATTATATTATTATTATTATTATTATTATTATTATTAGTTATTATTATTATTATTTTATTATATTATATTATATTGCATTTATTTATCATTTATTATTGATGTATTTTATGATTATTATTATTATTAGTTATTATTTGATTCATTATTATTATTATTATTGATTGATTATTATTATTATTATTATTATTATTATTATTATTATTATTTCAAAGTGAGTTTCTTTTGATTAGTTTAAAACAATAAAATCAAGATAACTAAAATGACTTTGAAATTAAGAATAAAACTTTGCTTAAAAATTTGGTTAAAAATTTTTAAATTAAAAGTTTCAAAATAAAAATTGAAAACTAAAATTGATAAATCAATTTTGACTTTTAAAATTAACTGAAATTGAGTAGTTCAAATATTCGAAATTTAAATAAAATTAAATAATGATTTTAAATTAAATAAGTTAGAAACTGTAAAATAAATTGGATTATTTCTAATTTGAAAATTGATTAAATTTGAAATTGGAAAAAATTGAAAATTGAGATTGAATAAATTTGAACTTGGAAGTTTAAATTGAGTGAATTTGAAATTAGAAAATTTCAAATAAATAAATTTAAAAGTTTCAAAATAAAATTTAAAATTTCAAAAAATAATTGAACAATTTAAAAATTGGAAAATTTTAACAAATAAAGTTTAAAAGTTTTCAAATAATAATAAATTAAATATTTAATTTATGAGTTTGATTCTTATTATCAAAAGAGTTAATTGCAACGCTACATACCTTTTGCCAGTATCGATGAGTTGAAGTTTTAAAGTTAGTTATTTAGTAAAATAAATTCTATGTTTAAAATAAACTTTAAAATTATTCTATGTCGAGAATATTTTAAAAATTTTCTAAGTCGAGATTATTTTCTAAGTATCAAAAATAAACTTCGCTTTAGTTTTATAAAATTCGAATTTATAGCTACTGATTAAATTCTGATTTTACTGTCTATTTCTTTTTTATATCTAATTTGTGGTAGTCGGGTGAATGAGTTCTGGATAGCCTGCAGTTCCTTATATACCCGCTTTGTTGTTTACAAAAATGTTTATTATCATATTTTGATGGGAAGTGTATCCGGTGAATTATTGTGAAATTACAAGTTAATATGCAAAAGAAATCTTTATTGAGATGCCTATTGCGTCTTTGGAAAATCCTTATAGGAATCCCATCAAATTAATTCAATTAAATTAATTAAATTATGTTATTTGTGCAATTGTTATTTCCAAATATCAAATAGTATTTAATAATTTAAATTATTTATCTATAATCTGTTTATTGTTGCAATTAGGTTTTTACGATTGAGCAATAGCTTGCTTTTTCAGGTTACCCCTCCTATCTAGAGAAAATAATCAAACTTTTAAAACTAACTATGATATTACAATAAAACTAAAATAGGAATTATTAATAAGAAATAATAATCAGGTTTCTATCTATCAAATTAATATAATATTTCATTAATTAATTAAACATATTATAGACTATTATTATCAGTTTCCTTTTGATGTTGTGCTGGAATATACTGGATTGTTCCAGCTATAGGTTTGTTACTCAGGATTTGGAATGTGACTGAGTATGGAAATGGGCGGTCTAGGTACGTAAGCAAACGAGTGTAAGCGTGTGTATTCATACATACATGCACATGAAAAAAAAGTTTACATGAAGAAATGCGTTAAGAAACACTGTTAGGAAAAAGTTGTTGTTGGTGGGAGTCTAGTGGGTGATGTTCCGACAGCCATTTTGTTGACAGCTTAAAATTTGCTTTGCCCCCGTTAAAATCCCAACAAATGTTATTTAAATCTTTTTTTTTTTTTTTTTTTTTTTTTTTTTAACACGGAGGGAACATTCATTGAAGTACCCTTTACTGTCTTTTAAAGAGCAAAGTGGCGAACAACCAAACAATGAATCTCGACTTCTTTTGCTTAAAATATATCCTTCGTTATATTCAAAGCGTGTTATTGTATGCCCACTATAATATATATAATTATAAATATAATAAGAATAATAGGTATTCCACTTATAAATTATATATAATTTAGATGACCTATCATTAATTCTAGGTAATATATACTCAATATAATATGTTATATGTTGGTAAACCATCAATAGATTAATATATTGAAATCTATATAAATCAATAAAATCTGATATATTTTATTATGAAATAGTAAACACAAATATAGTTTTTGACATAATTTTGATACCTCATATCAAAATAGATAATATCTGTCCTCAGTTGTGAAGCTGAGCTACAATGCGACAAAGTATTAGGATCCACACTAGACCTCACTGACCTTCCTATCGACACAAGGTTCCCACAATGGGGAATTAGCCACAGAGCCTATAGAACCTTCCTGTCTACCAAAAAACCACTACTCTCTACTCCATATTTGCAATCATTCTGAAAGCAACCTTATCTGCCTTTTAAACATTCGAACCATTGGTTACCCTCCTCTACACTGTTCCTTACCATGTATAGTGTATTAGAGTTAAATTGCTAATTACTTCTCATAATAAACTATAAACCTCTATTATTACCTATTAACAATTAACAGTAACATTAAAAACTTCGTCAGGTTCTTATGACGAAAGCAGTCTTTACGACAAACCTAGAAGAATCGGAGATCCTTCTGTTCCCAGATGAAACTGATACGTTGTTTAATGTTCTACCAACTAAATTTTTAACCTCCGCCTTAATGTACTTCAGTTCTGGGAAATTTCTTACATTCGTAGCTTACGAATCCTCTCAAACGGTGTTCAATAGGTCAATATATAATCTTTCAATTCTTTGTGGTTTTAATATTTTCTGCGATTTAGATAATGGTTATGTAATTTTAAATTATCATTTAATTATTAGTATTATATTATTATTATTGAATAAATGGCTATAAATGTCACTCCTTTATTGGATTCAGTATTTTAATCTTCATTATTATTATTGTATTATTTATATTGACTTATTGTTATTATTAACGATCAGTCGCATAGATTTTATATTATTTTATTATTATTATTTATGTATTTAATTATTATTTATTTATTATTAGGATTAATATTATTGCTGCTAATTTAAAGAAGTATTATTTTCAATTATTGATCTTTCTTTTTTCACAGAGTTATTTAATGAACAGATTTATCTAGTTTTTAATTTGACTTGCTCTTTGCTACTATAAATTATTGAGTTCTAATATTTCAGACCTGCATGATGACACTTGTTGTGTCCGAAAACGTCGTAAATACAATCATTACACATATGCATTGTGCTCTTTTCATTCTACGTATTGAATGTTACATGAGAAACAAGTTTCATTATATATATATATATATATATATATATATATGATATACTATATATATATATATTATATATTGGTTAGGGTGTTAGTGATATAATAATTTACTAATAATCATATAATATATATTATATATATTATTATATTGAATGTTAAAATTATTCATGTCCCTTATATTATATATGAAATTGAAATGACGCTCAAAGGAGATTTTTACTCTCCAAATCAGCGGGGATTCGACACACTGGACGCCCGCGTCGCTGAGTATATTGTTGATAGTATATATGACGGTTATATAGTTATATTTGTTAATGTTGTATTTATTTAATATATAGTATAAGTAATCCCTTTGAATATTGACAAGGATACTATTTCTGTACTTGTATTACACCTGCTGTGTATATTATTATATTATATATATATAATATATTATATATATATATATATGATTTATTTGTTTTTTCATCTTTAGCAAAACAATAAATTAGCAATAGTTTTTTTATTTTAGCAAAACAATAAAAGCAATAGTTTTTTTTTTTAGTGAAATTGATTGCCCATTTGAATTTATATGATTTCTTTATCATATATTTTGTACTTACGTTTAATATACAACACAAAAGTATATCACTTCAGATATGATTTTAGGCAGTCATTTAGAAGCGTCAACAACAAATAACAAATAACAAATAACAAGTAATAATTAATAATAATAATAAATAAATAATATATAATATAATAATAATAATAATAATAATAATAATAATAATAATAGAAGAAGAAGAAGAAGAAGAATTTATATATAGATTCAAATTATTTTTTTTAGAAAATGTTGTCAACGGAAAGATAACCTATTATGGACTCATGTTTTCCTGAACAAATAGAATTTGCAATTGAATTTCAAATAGAAAAGTCAAAAGAAATTAAATCAATTATTCGAAAATCTATGAAAAATAAAAGTAATCTTTAATAATATTAAGAGCCTTGAAAAGAATAAATCTTCCCAGCTTTCACACACACATCCAGCGTGTATATTTCCTATTCTGCTTATCGTCACGGTTTAGCAATAATCCACTCATTAACTATCATCAATGCACAGTTCAAAAACAAGAACTTACTTACCACCAGAGCTGTGGAGCCAGAGCCGCAAGGTTTTAGGTGGAGCCAGAGTCGGAGTCGGAGCCGAAAATGTCCTTGAGGCTGGAGGCCGGAAGCCGACCGGAGCCGAGCGGAGCCGGAGCCGGAAGTTGATGCAGCAAGATTTTGGGTGGTGCCAGTTCGGCAAGTACCCCCAAATAAGCCAATTATTTTAATTTTATTACTACAGTTATATATATATAGTATATTAGTATGAATTTTATATATAATATTATATTATTATAATATATATATAGTTAATATATATAATTATAATATATATATATTAATTATATTATATATATATATTATATTATATATATATATATATCATATATATATTATATAATATATATATATATATATAATATATTATACTAATATATAAGTACCAGTATATATATATATATATATATATATATATATATAATATATATAATATTACCTATATATTATATATATATATAAATATATATATATATATAGTATTATTATTATTTTATATAATACTAGTATATATATATATATAATGATATATATATATATATTCATATATATATTATAATATTATTTATATATATATGTTGATATATATATATATATATATATATTATATATACTATATATATATATATATATATATATAATAATAATATATATATATAGTATATATATATATATATATATTATATATATATATATATATATTATATATATATAAATATTATATATATATTAACTATAGTTTAATTAATTTATCAGTATAAATATACAATATAAGTTATAATATAATACAGTATATATTAAATTTTATTTAATTACATATTATTATAATTTTAATTATTTATAATTAATTTAATTTCATTATATATTATTATTATTATTATATATATTAATTTATAATATAATATTATATTTATTATGATTAATAAATATTTACATTATTTTAAATTTAATTTAATTATATATTAATTTATTAATTATTAATTATTATAATTATTATATGTAGTTAATACTTAGTATTATCCACATTTAATATAGTGTTCGTATAACATTTAAATTATATGATATCATTATTATATATATATTAAATTATACATTATATTAATATATATTATAATATATTAATTTAATATATATATATATAAATATAAAAAGCTATTTAATATTAAGATAGTCATGTTTATTTATAATTAATAATTAATATATATAAATAAATATTCAATATATAAATTAACTGTATATATATTGTTAAATTTAAGATAGACTGTATATAAATATTTTCTATTATTAATATATATTTTTTATCTTATAGATTAATAGTTAATTAATTAAATTACTATCCAGTCGAAAATATTTGTTTTTATTATTATAATGTTATAATATGTAAATTATATATATTTTATATAATATATATATATATTTAATATATATATATATATATTATACATAACATATATATATTATTAAATATATATGTTTGATGCATAAATTTAAACATTATATATTTTATTTAATGACCTGCAATTACTAGAAATTAAAAAATATATATGTAGTTTCGAGTTATTTAAAAGATTGAAAGATGATTTGCAACATATTATATAATATATATATATATATTATATCTTTTCTCATTATTTCTCGAATATATATATATAACTATACTATATATATTTATTAAAATATAAATTAATTATATATATAATTATTATAAATTTATATATATATATTTAATAATATATTATTATAATTATATATATATATTAATATATTAATATATATAAATATATTAATATAAATAATATAATATTAATTTAATACGTATTATATATATATATATAATTATAATATATATATATATTATTATATATATTATTTAATTATATATATTAATCTATAATTCAATAATATATATATATATATATATAGTATATATAAATATATATTATATATATATAATATTATTATATATATAATATATTATTATAATATATTAATATATATATATATATATATTTATAATAATATATTAAATTAATAATAATATTAATATATTAATATAATATTATTAATAATAATATATTATATTATATATATAAATAATATATAAATTTAAATATTAATAAATATGTAATAGTATATATATATATATTATAATATATTAATATAATTAATATAATATATATATTATATTATTATATATATTAATATATATATATAATATATATATATATATTTTAATTTTAATATATATAAATAATTAAATTATATATATGATATATATATATATAATGATTTTATATTAATATTATTACATTATATATTATATAGATATTATATTTATATATATAATATATATATATATATATATATATATATTATATAATATAAACATATATATATATATATATATATATTATATTAATTATTAATATTAATTAGAATTTAATTTAGCTTTATTGAATAGTTATTGTTGTGTTATTCGATGTTTGATATATTATATATATATTATATAATATATATATAATATATATATTATATAATATACTACGTTATTATATTAATATTTATCATATATTCTCGTTTTTTCAAATTTGCTTATGTATATTTTATATTTCATAATAAACAAAGGGTCGAGTAGCTTTGGTAGAATAGATTGTTTTTAATTACAGTTAATAGTTCTTTTAAATAAAAATCATTCAACTAAACCAAAAATCCGAAAATACCTAATGTTTTGAATTAACTGAATAATTAATTTATTAAAGTACTTCCATTTGTCAATATGAGAAATAGTTAATACAGTTCAGTTCGATCAAAACAGTCAGTTCGATCATGCAGAAAGGAGTCTACCTTACCTACTAGTTAGTACTCATGGGGTCACTAACTAACATCTTACTGGATTCTTTAAAGTTAATCGACATGTGATAAGTGTGTATCGTCTCATCCAGGTGACATTCTCGCAATTGTTAAAAGAAATCGTGTTAGCAAAGTAATCAGGCATAATCCTTTAAAACTTAGACTAAGTTGCGCAGATTCTCTTCAGTTGTCCTGCCTCGTAAAACGTTGTTGTTTGTACTATGTCAAGTAAAAAAATTCAAAATAACATAATTTCATGCAGTATATATAATGGATCTTAAATATTATATGTGACCCATAGTTGTTCGTTATGACACAACGATCTCACGCACTTGTGAAGCTAGTTGTGTTGGAGCTACATGGCTTTGTATTCAAACGTAAATATAGTCCCTTTAAATCGTAGAAATATTTTAGTATAATAGTTTTAGAAGAAGCGTGATAACAAAAAAAATAAACCCCTAAACAATATTATGCCATAAGGGACGCTTTGTTGATGCATTTAAAATAATATAGCTGTATTTACATATGGTCCAATAAGTTAAAATTATTTTGGCCCCAATAAATATTAGTAATATATATTGGAAGAAGATACTAACCTATAATTCCTAAACCCGGTATTAGAGTAAAGATATATACCCCAATCATACCATAACCATTCAGACAATATATCCAAGATATTTGTTACTGTAAGTTTTAATAAAGAATTCGAAATACTAACAGGGACATAATTTTGCCTTAGTTACCGGATAACCGTATAATCCCATAATCATGATCAGTACTGATTGAAAAATTAATAAGGACAAATGAGGATGAGGAACAGGAAGCTGTAAAATATGTCTATAATTAACTGATTTTAATTGAATGTTAATAAAAAAGAAGAAGTTAATCTAGTTGTTTCAGTGATAATGAACTTTGCTAAGAAAAAGTTACAAAAGATTCAAATATGTTTTCATACTCGTAATCTATGTTACCCCTCAAAGTTAGGTTTTAATTGAAATTATGGAGTTATTATTATTATTACCTTTATTATAATCTATGTAAGACTAGTGAGAGTATGATATGATGATATATAATAATTATTCAATAACTGAGCACAACTTTATCAAGCGACAGACTGAGCGACGCAATAAAAAAGCGAGCAAACAGCGACTAAAAACAATGGAGCTAAAGGACCGTAGGCCTCGGCAACAAAAGATGAATCTTAGATCAAGCAGAAAAAATTGGGACCCAGTAACAATCTCCTAGTCTGCCCTAACGATGGAGCCCACTACGACTAACAACAATTACACACAATACTATATCAGAATCTATGACTCAGCACTAGGTTATAACTTAGAATTCACTATAAAATGTGAGAAGGAAAAATTATTTTTCTTATCTTGCTAAAAAAAGTTAAAAAAGGATTATTGAATGACTAGGATTCTTTATCTTTTTAAAAAGGTTTTAGATATTAAGAAAAATTATTGGAACAAAACCAGAGAGTGCCAAGCAGTGGCATATTTTAGCATTGAGCAAAGATTTCATAGATAAATCTTTGTTTAGATATTGAGAAATGTAATTTTGTGCAAATAATTAAGTTATAAACAACGAGTTATAGCATTGAGAATCATTTAAAATTGAATTACAACTTAAATCTGAACTAAGAAATTATTATGTAGGTCAGAAGTCGAAAGAATATGTTCAGATATAAAAAAATAGGAAATACGTACTTTATATTGAAGATTTTGAGTTAAAGTCAAAATGATAGGTTAAAAGGATAGAAGTATAAGTTGAAGTAGGAAGTAACTATAGAAAACCAGTAATAGTACTTAAAAGACTTTTAAAATAAATTCAATTCAAGTAATTTTCTATATAATAAGAGTTAGTATGGAATATAATAATGAATCACTGGAATTAGTTACTTAGGAATATGCGTAATATAATGAAGATTAATAATCTAAACTGATAGTACAGTATATAAATGTCTAACTTAGAATGTTGATTATTAATTTTTGCTCTAAATAAATAAATCCCGGAAAAGTATCCTACTGGAGGATTTATTTGTATATTGTATTTTTTATTGAGAATTTTTTTGAGAATATATTTAATATATAATGAACTATTAGTTTCTAAAGATTCTTTTAATATTTAGGATAGAATGAATATATATATATTATATTATATTAATATTATATATTATATATTTATATATTATAATATTATATAATACATATTATAATATTTAATATTTAATATATTAATATAATATAATATTAAATAATATATATATAATATTAGTAATTAATTATATATTATAATATATATAATTAATAATTATATATTATATATAATATTATTATATTAATTAGATTGGAATTACATATTTTATTTATTGTACATTAGTTTCAATATATTAAATATTATAATTATTTAATATATAATTATTATAATATTTAATTAATTAATTATATATTATATATATATTAATATATATATATTATATATATATAATAATTTAATTAATAATATATATAAATATATAATATATAATATTATATATTATATCATTATATAATATTATATATATAATATAATATTATTATTAATATAGTAAATATATAATATTATATATATATAATATATAATGATAATATATAATAAAATAATTATTTAATAATATATATATTATATTAAATAATAAATTATAAATTATATAAATACAATAATTAATAATATATATATATATTATAATATTAACTATAATAATTTATAAGTATATATATATATCATATTATATATATATAATAATCATATATATATAATTAATATTAATATATATAATATAATAATAATATATATCTTATCATTTATTATTATAAATATATATATCATTTATAATATATATAATTAATAAATATAATATATATTATAATATATCATAATAAATAATATATTACTATTATATTAAGTATATTTATTATCATAATTATAATTAATAATATATAATATATCATTATATTAATTATATATATATGATATATTATATATATAATAATATATTATATATATAATTATATTATTATTTATATATAGTATATTAGATATTATAATTTAGTATATATCATATATTATTATATTATATATATATATATATATATAATATATTATTAATATATATATATATATATATAGCTTAAATTTATATATATATTATATTATATATAGTATAATATATATATATATATAATTAATTATATAATATTATTTATAATATATTATATATATAATAATAATATATATATATATTATATATATATATATAAGAATATTATAATATATATATATATATATATATATATATTATATTAATAGATATTATATATATATAATATATATATATATTAATATATATATATATTACATTATATATTAATATATATATATATATATATATATATACAAGTATTACACTTAAATAAAGAAGTTTGAATTAAAAATTATATGTATTAATATGTTTATCAAATCTTAGTATTTACTATATGTGAAGGAATTATTTTAAAATTTAGGTCATGAATAGAATATAATTTTTAGTCTTTTTAGAAAATAAAATTATAATTATATTGTAAGCATGTAAGGCCAGATATCATTCGTTAAAGAGGAATTATATTATAAAAATTAGGCAAAAGGTGAATTATTATTTTGTATTTCATTAAAAATTCCATTTTCATTAAAAAATTTTCCTGTTTTTATTCCAAGTTAAAAATGTATTAGCCAAAATTTAATTTCCATCATACATCAAAATTTTTAACCAGAATTAATTGATTATGAAGTGTAAATGGAGAAAAGGAATCTATAATCGAGAGTTGGGATGAAACAGAATTTTTAATCTCAAGGAGCTGGTATGTTTGAAATGCTGGAAGTGGAAGGGTACTATAAGGCGTTAATAATTTATAAAGCTGAGTAGGAGTCCATGAGCTGATAGATAGTTTAATGATGAGGGTTGTGTAGAGAGTGACGGAACTGGTACCTCACGTAGTACTGTTACATATAATGGATTATGAATAGTATAATTACAGTACAGTAAATATTACTATATAATTTGATTTAGTCACGAAATAATAATGTATATCAATATATATTTCTTGACCGTTGTTTAGTGAATAACGTTGTTTTTAAATTGACTATTATAAATTAATTTATTAGTATTTATAAATTATATATATTATAGTATGTGTAGAGTATGGTATAGGTATGTATGATCTGCAGTCTATATGCTAGCTTAGGAGAGTCGGTTGTCTTCTAGTGAAAAATTCAATGTTTAGCCAAGGAAGATAATTATATGTATTTTTATTTAAATAATTGTGCTAAGACTATATTTACACTATACGCTGTATATTTATATATTTATATATTAATATATATATATTTAAATATATATATATATAATTATATTATTATATATATATATATATAATAATAATAGTATATTATATATCAATATTAGTATATATATGTTATATATATAATTATATAAGTTAAATATTATATAATCATTAATAATAGTATTAATAGGGTAATTAATATTATAATATTATATATATATAAATTATAAGTATATATTAATACTGATATATACTACTGTATTAAAGGATAATTATCAGATTCATAATATTTGTAGATTATATATATATAATTTATAATATGAAATTTGGTGGTGACACGTTTTGTATGTAAGTGCATATATAGGAACTGTTATTGTTAATTAATTTATATTTTTCAAATTAGTTAAATTCCAAGATGCCTCGTACTATTTGTTAATAGTATTCATAATACTGGTTATGTGTGACATTTGATATTAGGAGTATATTTATGCGACTATTCCTGTATTTACCTCTAAATTGTTATTTTCTATTTTTAGTCAAAATAATAAGGAGATTACGAACACTGGTTTATGTTTCACATATATAGTATAATATTGATAAAGGAGTAGTAACCATTCTATAGAGAATTCATCATCAGTAAATTGACAGGAGAAACATTTATTTCTGCAATTATTATATGTCATATAGAGTGATTAGAGAAATATAGAGATCGACACGTGACCCATCGCTCGCATTGTCTATTATACACTGACATTCTCGTGAAAATATACCAGGCAATCTAGTGGTTTAGACTTTGTGATTTTTATGTATAGTACAGCAGAGTTCTTAAATGCTTACCTTTTGCTTCTAGTTTTATGTTAATTACGTTCTATTAAATCTTTGTTTAGTAATATGTTTGATTATTATGCTTATAATATCAAGTAAATATGTATTTCGATCTTGTTTCTAAATTTGATACAAATAATATATGAATGCCTCTATCTCTAAAAATAAATATAACTGTCTGTATCGAATGGTATTGTTCGATTATATCTGTGGATATCCTCTAACAATTTAGTCAAAATATTATTGCATATAATTTTGATCTATATGTGAGTTCGTTAATGTTATTTTTTTTTATCTCGCTTCTCGTGAAGTTATATGGAGCCATCTAAAAATACCTTGATCTGTGCTTTGGTTTATATAGGTATATATTGATGAAGACTGTCTCCCATCATTGTATTGATCTTGATCTTAAGAATTCTATTACTTCTTTTTAATTAATCTTAACTTTTATTGGCAATATACTTATTTTTATATTAGCTTAATATAGTAGTCTCTAGGGCTATTATAATTATTTTTATAGGGTATATATATATATATATATATGTTCCATAATAATCTATAACTGTAACCTTAATATATTGGTTATGGTTTATATATAAATCAAAGTCCCAAAAATCGTCGTCCTTGATTTTCTATTAAAATAATATTATAATTATTTAATTTTAATAAATTTATATTCATTCTCGATAATTATTATATATATTTAATTATTTAATTAGTATATTTTTATATTTAATTCTTATATTATTATTATTTTTTTTTATATATTATATTGTATTTAGTCAGCTGTTTTTTGAAAATGTAATATAATTATATATATATATATTTATATTTACATATTTAAATATAGTATATTATATATATATATATATATATATAATATATATATATATATATATATATATATAGAATATCTTATTATCCTCAAATCTGAGACATATGCTAATATTAGATGTCTTTAGATATTTATATTTCTTATAACTATATTTTAATATATAATTTATTATTACTAATATAAATATATATATGCCAGTGAAACGAAACGGGTTTATAACTTGTCTAAATTACGAATGATATACAAATACGTCATAATATGACTATAGTCATTTTAAAATCATTTTAACTATTACTTATATTTATTGAAATATTCTTAAATATTAATGTGCTGTTATTAAAACTGTTAATGAACTCCTTATAATAGATCATTCATTAATTATTGTTACTTATTCAGCAGTTAGTATATGGCTTAAGTTATTGATCGAAGGCATATTGATATATTTATAATGTTAGTTAAAGTTTCAAGTATACCCATAAATAGATGTAAATATTTAGTGGAGGGTTGAAAAGGTTGATAATTTTGACCATAAACGGATTAAAGATTAATAATATGAGTTATTTATATAATATTAGCATTGACTCATAAGTATTATAGTTATGTTATGTGATATATAGTCTAGTATATATATTAGTATGTATTTATATTATATTATATATTATGTGTAATAGGTATTATTGTGTTATGTGTGTTGTAATGAATATAAAAGATAATTAATTATTATATATATTTTAATAAAATGATAAGTGCATGAGTTATTAATGTGTCTGAGTATTAAAGTTATGATTATATATGATTATGATATATTATATATATAAATTTATATATAAATTAATATATATTAAATATAACATGTAAGTTGAATGGGTTGTGAGCTCTTGTGTGGTATCTAATTAAAGTATAGAAATATATATTAATAAATATTAATATAATTAATTAAAACAAAAAAATCATAGTCTATAAGTAAAATATAAATTAAAAAGTATATTATTATAATTAATTAATAAATACATCTTAATATCATATCTAATAAATAGCTTAAAATTAAGAAAGAGCTCATATTAATCTTTATATTTAATAACTCCTATGATCATACTTATATATCACAAGTTAATGATAATATACTTTAGAACTATTTATTGCAATATTTTATTAAAGAACTTATTATCGTGAATACAATATGGAACGTAAATGATTGAATCTAAATGAGGTCATAATATCATTAATTCTTATTAATATCTTTATAAGTCACTGGATTAATTATTTGACTAAAGGGAAGGTGAAGTTATTAGTTGATATATACATTATTTTGCTTAATTTACTAGGCTTATTTAATATGATAAAATTAACTTATAATTATATATAATTAAGTAATATAAAATTTTATTAAATTTATTATCAATAAATCAAAACTATTTATTTTTATCATAGATAATTAATAAATTAATAAATATATATAATAATAAATATAAATATAATATTGTAATTTTGTAATAATAATATATATAAAATATTAATAAATTAATTTTAAAATTTATAATTTATAAATAACTAATTATAATAATTATAAAAATAATAATATTTGATATTATAATAAGAGATTTAAATTTTGTATAAGTATAAAAATAAATTAGTTAAAATATAAAAAATAATAAAAATTAATAATAAAATTAAAAATTTAATTATATTAAAATAATCCATAATTGATTTTAAATTAAATCATTTCTTCGTAAATGATATTATATTATTAATTAAATAATAATAAAAATGAATGATAATAATAATAAAAAAATTAAATGTTTATATATATTAATATAACTTAATATAACTAATATATTAAATATAATATAAATTATATTAAATATAACTAAATATAACTTAATATAATTAAATATAAGTGTAATATTTGTAATATAAATATATTAATAATTGGTAAATTAATTATAAATAATATAAATATCTATAAATAATTATGAATTAATTAATATCATAATATTACTAATATTAAATATAATAATATATTATATATATATTAATATATGCATACTGAGACTATCTTCTTTAAATATAATTTAATACATAATAACAATATATATAACTAAATTATAATAAAAAAATTAATAGTCAATATAATATTTAATTATATTAAATAATATAATTTTTTTAATAAGGAATTAAATTAAAATAGATTTTAAAATTTTGTATTTTATTTTTTCACTTATTCTGATGAGTTTTTAATTTCAAATATATATATTATAAATAATATATTAAATAAAATTTATATACATAAGTTATATTTAAATATCTCAAATTAAATTAATAATAAATAATAACATAATATAAAATTAAAAATTAAATAGTGTAATTAAATAAAAGGAATAATAATAATTAGTGATGAATATCCAGGTTAACATAAATAGGAATAATGATTATTATCTGATGTATTATAATATATAAATAATTAAAAATAATAATAATTTAATATAAATTTGATAAATTTATCTATAAATAACATTAAAATATAATAATATATCTAATACTAATTAATAAATAGAATTAAATAAATTAATAAAATTAGTACTAATTTTATTATTTAAGCTCATTATAATAATCATTAGACACTTTGTTATTAATTAAACAAATTTAATTGTCAAATAAAAAATAATAATTAATTATATATTAAATAATTAAATTATTATATTGATAATAATTATCTTATATTAATAATTTAAAATATATAATATTAATTTAATGTAAAAGAAACAATTATTTTATTATAATTAAATACTACTATAAAATTAACCAATTTAAAATTCATACTGATAAGCTCTCCTATTCGGTAAAATTAAATAAATAATATATATTATTATAATATAAATACTTAATATAAAATAATAATAATATAATATAACTATCATAATAAATATTAATATAATAATAAAAATTAAGATATAAATTAATAATATATAATTA
>JABUQX010069795.1:22500-24050 GCA_015478945.1 Trachelipus rathkii | reverse complement strand
TATATATTATAATATATATAATCCCATAATATATATATACTCATATTATAATAGGCAAGAGGAGGACAGAATGCCAGCCTCTGAAGTACACTCCCTCAAACCACGGGGTGGAATGCCGTCCGGCGTCCTATCCTTCCTGACGTTCACAGACCGCGCAGGATGCTCGCATACATCGCGCAATTATGCTGGTATTATCACAGGGAGTCATGGCGACCACTCTGAGAGAGGGAAAGTATGGTAGGATTAGTGTTACCGGAATCGTCCAGGGCGAATAGATGAAAAAAGGAAGGAGGCAGAAGAGATTAGCCTTTCAGAAGAAGTATTAGCTAACAGATCCCGCTCCGACGAATACAGCAGGAGGAAAAGCAGATTTGCAGAAGCTGTTGGAGATATTTTTAGAAAGAGGCCAGAAATTTTTATCAACAGAGATCCAAGGAGGTCAATGCATTTCCTTTTGATGAAACCACTCTTAGCCTACGGATAATATTCCTGCAACGAACGATTCCGAGTTGAACGAAAATTAGCAATATTGAAGGAGAGTTTTTCCATTACCGATAGATATTGTCTCTATCCTGAATAGCCCTAGAACAGATGCCATCGAACTACGGATTTTGAGTAGAAAAGATTTGGTAGAAGATGGAATGAACCTGCTCATTCCCTCGGAGATTTTGGTCCCTACTTTTTCAGCAGTCCGAAGGGTTCTCTGAGTCAAAACAGGATTCATACCCAAAGGTATGTAGTAAAGAAACGACCCAATGTCACCCAATTAAAGTGCAAGAAAGTTACGTTGAGCATGGTGGGAGCTTGCTGGAAGAGAGAGCGTTATAATTAAGAGCTACAATGTTGTGGTCTGAGTTGCCCATAGGAGGGAAAATTGTGTATTTGTAGTGAGGATAAGTGTAAAAGCATAGGTCAAGAGTGTTCAATAATTGGTTAGAACGATCCGGGATATGTGTAGGTTCCTTAATCAATTGTTCCAGATCGTATCAATATGAGGGTAGTCCAACCACTCAGTGTGGTTTGCTTTGAAGTCTCTAAGTAGAAGACCTCCGCATTTTGATGAGGAGTAACAGTCTCGTGAGGAGTAGTAAGATATGTAAAAAGAGCCATAAAATCTGTTCTATTAGGAGAACAGAAGCAGAAACACAGGATAATAATATAGTAGTAGTAGGAAAAAAGATCTTAAGCTATAGAATATCGAAGTTAGGAAGTTCAAGGTTTTAGAGACGTGTTACAAGAGTGTTAATGTTTGCATAGACAGACTCCACCATTTAGGTGGAAATTGTGAAAAATGTTGTAGCTAGAGATATTAAGTTTATTAGAGAAAGAATCTCTGGATAGCTGTGTCTCAGAAGAACCGCCTAAGAAGAAGGTTATGATCGAGAGTTAGAAAGATGATACTCCACAGATTCGAAATTGCGTCTAGTTGGAAAAGTCAAGAAAGAACCCACGTCCACACAATCTGGTCATTCATATAATCACGCGCGCAAATTTTTCGTAAACACACAAAAGATTCTAGTAACCTAAATTAAAACCTTAGATAAAATAAA
>JABUQX010069795.1:0-20000 GCA_015478945.1 Trachelipus rathkii | reverse complement strand
CCGAACACATTTGACAAATATGAAAATAAAACTATTGAGTCAAACTAAATCTTTATTTTAATAAATTTGTTTCACTACTTCTAAAATTATTAAAAAAAAAAAAAGTTATTTTATTTTAGGTAATAAAATTAAAATTAGCTTCAAACTAGCAATATATAACGTAACCAAACTTTATATATTATATAATTTATTTCAGCTTCCATCGTTTCAATTAAATAGCAAAAAACAAAATTATATAAAAAATATATGAAAATAGTTCAACTCTTGTCACTATGCGTTTTGTTCTGATAACGTTAAACTAATTTGAAAAAAAATTGAACTTCATTCTTGTCATGAGATAAGAGATATAGACATTGAGGCTATATTATTATGATATTATATATATAATATTATATATATATATATATATATATATAATATATATATATATATCTAATGTTGAATCAAAAGAAATTTAAAATATATTATATATATATATATATATATAATATATATATATATCGGTATATTATCTTTTTATGAATATAATGGTTGTAAAATTTAATTTTATGGTAGAATTATTTCAACATTACATTCATCACAGAAAACAAACTTACTCAATTAATACCTTTTAATTGTATTAAATAAATTAGGACTATTTAATTTCTTATGTCGTTCGGATAATTTTTTCTTTTATTCTCTTTCAAATATCTATAATGGTTACTTTCTTTATTTTCGCAGGATCGTTATATTTCTCGCTTTTTTTCGCGGTTTTTTTAAACTCTCTTTTATCTTTTTTTCTCGGACTTGTTTTTATTCTAATTTTTCGCGCTCACTTTTTTTTCTCTCTCCTGTCAAACAAATCGGTTGTGTCAAGAAGGTTATTTTACGGCTTAGTCATGTTAAATTGTTTGCTTAAACTTGTGATTTTTTTAAATCTTTGTTACAAATGATGATTTATAATTATTTTTGAGTTCTTGTTATTTCTGTTATATTTAAAAAGGATTTAATTAGCAGATTATTGCATCTAACAATATATATATTATCATATAGTTATACTATATATATATATATCCTCAGTATATTATTGATCTATCTATCTATAATATCTATATATATATTAGTACCGGTATGATGTCATATATGATATATATACTATATCTAGATATACACGTTATTAATATATATATATACTACGCTTAGCATATGAACTTATATATATATATATATTATATATATATATATATATGCAACTTATTCCTTTATAAAGAGTTACATAAAGTGGACATGATTATCGAAAATTTGCAGAACTCTGCTCGTTGCAGCTTAGCAGATGTCACGTTGTTAGCCTAAAAACTCCAATCAGAGAGATCGCGAGAGTTTCCCACAAGTGCTTTTTTGATATTCATGTTAATTTTTTATTATGTTTAATTTTTTTTTTATTTTTTTTTTTTATTATATTTAAGTGGGCTCGAGCCGACTGAGGGACAGAGGGGGGAACGAAGTTCCCTCCGTTGTCCCCCGCTGAGGCCCGAGAGGACCCTGACTTCTTCCATCTTTTGCGGATTTAATATTTGTGGCTAGATCCTTTAGTTAAAAAAAAAAAAACTTATTGGCAACCTTGTCGCACTATTGCCTTGAAATATTTCGAAAAAAAATCGATACATGTCTCGCAAGTATAATGGAACCGTTAACTTCCTTTTTAAAGGACAAGTTCCTATATATATATATATATATATTATTATATATAATATAATATATATATATATATATTATATTATATATATTATATATATATATAGTATATATATATATATATATAATATAAATCATATACATATTATATATATATATTATATATATATATATATTTATATATATATATATATATTATATTATAAGTATATATATAGATATATTATAATTTACTATATATATTATATATCATATATATATTATATATAAATATTATATATATATAATTATATATATATACTTATATAATATATATATATATAATAATATATATATATTATTATATATTATATATATATATAATAATATATTATAATTATATATAAGGTTAATTGTTGATTTCCATTCAACGATGAAAGCTGTGTTAAATACTGTTATTAAAAAGTTTAAAACTGTAACATTTGATTAAAGAAATGAGGTATCAAAAAATATTATTTTTGAAGTATTTTTCTACTGATTTTCGCACATTTTAAGTTTATAATTTCATAAAAAGTATTAAAAAATTAACGTTTCATTAACAATTCATAACAATTTGCGGCTTCATTTCGTTCGTGTGTAAAAAGATGAAGAAAATTGTCGAAAATGTGTTTCAGATTACCGACTCATCGATATCATTATTAATTTTTGATGATTCGATTTTTTTCACCGATTATCAACGGATTTCGATTTTATAGATAAAGATGTTACGTAAAATTAATTTTAAAAAAAATTACCAAAATTTGCAAGATTATATTCAAAATTGACGCAATAAAAAAATACATAAATTATAATAATATTAATTACGAATAAAAGTTATATATATATATATACTTATATTTAATATATATATGTTATATATATGATACTTATTATATATATATATATATCATGTTATATATACTATATAGTATATGGCAAAAGTCCAGTTTTTGTTCAGGACTAAAGTAGAAAATTCTGCGGGATCGATTCGCACTTTTTCGCGTACCATTATGTTTATTATATTATTATATATATTAATTATGTATATATATTATATATATATAATATATAATATATATATATATATATATAGTATATATATATATCCAGGCTTGGGTTCAAGTACATTTTTTTCAAGTACAACAAAGTACTCCAGAATTGTTCAAGTACAAGTACAAGTACAAAGACTCTAGAATTTGTTCAAGTACAAGTACAAGTACAAGTACATTTTGTATTCAAGTACAATTACAAGTACAAGTACTTTATTTTGAAAACTTGCATATATATATATATATATATATATATATATTATATACTATATATATATATATATATATTATATTATTATATATAGTGATATATATTATATATATATATATATTATATATAGTATTATATATATATATAAATATTATATATATATATATCATTTCATCATCATCATCATCCATATCATCATTCAATCTCGATCACATCAATCATCAGTGCATATCATCCATCATCATTTCATCATCCATTCATCATCATCATCATCATCATTCATCACTTCATCATCATCATCATCATGCTCATCATCATCACCACCCATTCTCTCCCCAAGACTGGACGTAAGGTGCGTAAACATGCACAGGAAACAGAAAAATAGTAGAAAGAATATGAAGCAAGCTTAGAAAGAAAAGCCCAGCCTCACCGCCCCCTTTATAACATATTAGTTGAGAACTCGTCGCAGACATAAAAAAATCCAACCAGAGCTTTACGGTTGATCGCAATGGACCCTCCCTATGACATTCTTCGTCAATGTAGGTTATTAACTTGGTTCCAGGTGGGCTACAAACCATACCCCTTCGCAAAACCCTGCCATTCACTCATGTTATGTACCCCTTTCTTTCTCGCCTCTGCCAAACTTCACCTTATCTCTCCTTCAGGCATTCCTTTACTTGGACTCAATCAACTTTTTTCTTCGGTCTCCCATCATGTCGATGCCAACACACTCACCACTTTACATTCGTTTAACCGGCTCCGCAGCTATTCATCCATCCCTTTCCACATGACCAACCCCTCTCAACGTGCTTTCATTTACTCTCTCATATTTACCCATTTCTCCACACCAAACAACTTCTCTAATACGTTCATCCTCATTTAATCAATTCTTTTTCACAACTAACACGCCACTAAAGATTGTCGATTCTGAACACATTTGTACTTTGATCTAACCTCTTATTTCAGACCATAGTCCCCACTACTATATATTAACAAGGGTAACAAAAACCATACCCTCATGTAAGACCCTAGCGCACTTCAAGACTTAGTCCCTTTTACATCCAACAACGATTTAATTGCAAAAGCCACCTTACTGCCCATTTCACAACTTTCTACTTACCACTCCGTGCCATCATTCCGCTCTCCTTTTTCATTCACATAACATCCCTAAATATTTAAATTCAGATACCGTTTCCAGCTGTTCACCATCTAACACATAACGTCACACCAAGGACTGTCCTTTGCCTCCACAAACCCATAACTTTACTTCTTATTCTTACTGTTTACTTTTCAAACCCCTCCTTTTACGACACCTTTACAAAATCGTCTGCTTTACCGTTAGTCTCTTTACCTGATTCACCACAACATAAGACCAAATTCATCCGCATGTATAATACGTAGGGAACCCTCTACTCTCTTCCATTCTCCATTCATTCTAACACTTATCCTTTGTCACCCCTACCTCTAATCTTTCATAACCTCATCCATGGTACAGATGGATCGCATAGGGAGACATAGCACTTCCCTGTCTCTCTCCGCTATTAATATTAAACCAATCACTTTCTATTTCTATTTCTTATTTCTTACACACGCCTTTTATTATTAAGGCTTAACATTACTTTGATTCCATTCAGAAGCTTACCACCAACTACAAGTATCACTAACACCTGCCATAGAGCTTCCCTATTAATCCTTTATAAGACTGCCTGTTGCAGATCCATAAATCCTAAATCAATTCATTCTTCTCCTTCCATCATTATCCCAATTTCATTTGTTTTCAATGTACAGATTTGATCCACACATCCTCTACCACTTCTAAACGCACCTTTGTTCTTCACCAAATTAGTCTTTCAGTCATTCGACGCACTCTTTCGTCCAAAATGCATATATCTTCCCTACACACTCAATAAACTTAATTATCCGTATAATTCCTTCAGTTAACCTTACCCCCTTACCCTTATATAAGTGGACTATACTGCCTTGCCTCCAATCCTCGGAACTATTACCTCCATAAACGCTTTGTTATACAATTTCAAAATCCAATCAATCACCCTTCTCGCCTGTACATATATATATATATATATATATCACTATATATATATATATATATATATATACTATATATTACTTATATATATATATTCATATTAATATTTATATAATATATATATATATATATATAGTCTTATATATTATATATATATAATGATGGTTGTGCGGTGAATCTGAAGAGAGTTTGAGAGGCATTTGGTAGATGAGATTTGGACGAATGTGTAAAAAGGTAGGCGGTTTTGAAAGTAAAACGTAGATAAGAGTAAAGGTTATGGTGTGAGTGAAGACAGTTCTCTGTGTGAAGTTATGCTAGATGAGTGAGCAGCTGGAAACAACGTGACTGAGTTTAAAGTTATTTTAGATATATATGGTGGACGAAAACGGGGAACGGATTGATTCGAGTTGTAGTTAGCGAAGTTGGTGAATTGCAGGAAAGGTGGCTAGTGTAATTATAAATCCTTGGTGGATGTAAAGAGACTAAGTCTTGAGTACCCCTAGGGGTCTTACGTGAGGGTATATTGTTACCTGGTTAATGTATAGTAGTGAGACAATGGTCTGGAATATGAGGTATAGGTGTTAGCTTGTGCAGAAGAATTGATAAAATGAGGATGAACGTATTACAGAGTTTGTGCTGGTGGGAAAAAAAGGATAAATGAGAGAATAAATGAAAGTACGGTTGAGATGGTTTGGTCATTGTGCGAAAGGGCATGGATTGATAGTCGGTTGCGTTAAGCGGATTATATTTAGGTGGGAATGTGATGTTGGAACGTGACTGGCCTTTGAGACGAAGAAAAAGTTGGATAAGTCAGCAAAAGAATTTTCTGGAGGATTGAGATGCGGAGTTGAAAGGGCGAGAGAAAGGTGCATAATAGGATTGTGATGGCAGGTTTTGTTAAGGGTTGTATGGCTTGGCCCACCCTGGCCAAGTATGAACCCCACATTTGGCGAGATGTCATAGTGAGGGTCCATCGCTCTCATGCGAAGCTCTAGGGTGGTCCGTTTAAGCATCCTATGGGTGGTATTTCTGACTGCGGCGAGTTACTAATAGTATTAAAGGGGATAAGGCTGGGCTTTCTTTTCGACTTGTGACATATTCTTCTACTACTTTCTATTTTTCTGTTTCTGTTGCATGTTACGCACCTTACCCCCAGTCTTGGGAAAAAGGTTTAGTTGATTGATGATACATTGCAAATGATAATGAATGATAATATATTGCATTGTATGATGATGGAAATTGATATATATATATATATATACATATATATATAGCCTAATATCATATTTCCTATTATAGTATTATATACTCTCCTATACTCTCGTCATAACTATTATATGTATTGGCTAGTACGTATATAGTATATAAGTTCATATTACCGTACTTAATCTTATATATATATTTAATCGCTCGGTCATGACTTTTACATTCATAAATGGAATTTTATTTAGAATACATATTTAAAAATTAATTGTTAATATCAAAACGTAGAAAATAAAAAATAAAAATAAAAAAATATATAGAGTGATAAGTTTATTTTAATCATCTCGACTGCTTAAATATAAAGTTTAGTATACAAGTACAATAATTACAAGTACAGTTACAAGTACAAGTACAAGTTTCTCACTCACCTGGTTTATTGATAAGGAAACCTGCAAACGCTTTAACAGATAGACAAAGTACAAGACAAGTACTCGCTCACACACAAAAGACTAAGTATAAATTAGATAACGTTTTATGGATACGCAGACGTTCACAAAGAGTCATGCAAGTACTGTCAGTCTTAATACGCTTGGAAACCCAACCCTGATATATATAGGTAACAAAGTTGAGTATATATATATATATTATTAGGTTTATCAAAAATGAACTGAGGTCATCAAAAGCTTGATATATAGGCATCAAAAGTTGAGGGTATCAAATAATATTCGAGAGTGGCTGTGGGTGATGCGTATGTGTATAAGTGTGTAATTGTGTCTATATATTTATATATGTGTGTGTAAGTGTTAGTGTGTGTAGTGTAATGATGTAGTGCATGTGTATAGTTCTAAATAATATATAAATTAAACAATAGGCATGAAGTAAATAACCCTAAAGTTATAAATAATTAATAATAAATAATAAAAATGGTTTTAAATTAAATAATTAATAAGCTATAGGATATATATATGATTGTGTGTGTGTGTGTAAGTAGTGTTAGTGTTAGTGATGTATGTGGCGTGTTTGTAGTAGTGTGTTCTCATATAATAGTTACTTAATTTACTAATATAGCACTGATTAAGATAACTAACGAAAACCCTACATAGAGTATAATCTCCGACAAATAAAATTAGATAATCAAAGTGTTTGTCATTAGTGTATAACGATGCGTCATTATATGCTCGTATGTCGTTTAGTGTGCGTGTGTGTGATCGTGCGTGTTAGGAGGTGGGGGGGGGGGGGGGACTTTGCGTCCCCTCTCTGTCCCCCATTACTGGAAATATATGTTTTGTTGTGATGTGTGTGTGTGCATCGCTCGGTACTCGTGTAGAAGTCGCTCTAGTTCGCTCTGGGCTCGTGCTTGTAACTCATGAATAATTATCAATAGGCATATAGTATACTAAGTTATACATTCTCTTACATACGTATAATAATAACTGTGAAAACAGTGAAAAACTGTTTTTTGAGACTTTTATAAATTTTATTACGTTATATAAGTGTAAGTGAGTTGTGAGTTGTATGATGGTGTTAGATGTCATGTGTGTGTGGGTGTGATGTGTGTGTGTGTTAGTTGTAGGTTGTGTGTGTTGATCGTGTATGTGTGCGTGATGTATTGTGTGATGTATTGTACGTGTTCTTAAATAAATAATATATCGCGCTTAGTGAGAAATATATTATGCGTGCACTGTCGAGGCGCCACGCGGTCATGAGGCGGGTGTATATCGCGGAAAATATTTTGCAGCTCATGACTAGGTAGACGCACTTACGTGATGCGGGCATAGGTTACGCGGCGGGCTGGGTGAATCGTCAGGCTATGAGGATATACGTGATCGCAGAGCTCACGAACGTCTTAGGTTTAGGTCAAACCGTGTCTCTCACTGCAACGGTAGACGCCCAGTCTTAGGGCTGTCATGTGTTATAGGGCCTACCTCTTGCGGGTATTCAACGATCCATTATAGGTTTTAGGTCACTAATTGTGGCTTGACTATCCTAAATTTCTTTTGAAATCTTAACTTTCTATCTCAAATTTTAATTCTCTATCCAGAAAAACGAGCAGGGTGTGGGGTGTCACTCTCGTCCTTGAATAAGCTCGTCACTTGTGTTAGATTTCAGCGTGGCTTAGGCTTTTCCCAAATGGATACATTAAGTTAGAATTAATATTGGTGTAATTATATTCATAATTATAATAATAGGATAAAAAGTTATAATAAATAATTATATTCACTACAATGTAAGTATTTATTTAATTAAAATATGATATACTATATATATATAAGTAATATAAAATAAAAATACACTTATATTTAATATACAAATAATACCCTAAACTAGCACGCCTTAACAGCTAATAATAATGTGACTAATTTGATTTTTAAAATGAGTTTGGGTCAAAAGATAATAAAAATATCATACCACACCTGTGTACTCAAATATTTTCAATGATATTTTCCTTAAATTTGATGTAAATATTTTCAAAAGTAACTGAATAATAAGTTAGTAATATTGTGAAATTTTATCACATACAGAGGTCATATTATAGAGATTAAGTGAATTACTCCGACCATATCACAAGGTAAGGTAATAAACATTATATTCCTTTTACTTCATGTCTATAAAAGGATTATCAATTTAGACACTCGCGTATGTCCAGCAAGATAGTGTATATTATTGTCCAGAGATTTTGTTTTGAGACGAAAATTATCTAATTATTTATATAGCAGACAACTTGTAAATTTTATCAACTCATGAAACAATATGGATTTTCTTCTATAGATTCGGAATAAAAAGCTGTGCATTAATTATCGCATATTAGTAACCTATTTTAATAGAGTTACTTAATATTGGAGGATCATATGATCAAACCTGGTGGATACAATAATGAGCAATAAAAAAAAGTTATATGACCTAAAATTATAAAGAGACCTCGTGAAAATTTAGAGGCTTCACGATAGGTGTGCACGCCAAAATATTTTAAATTTGTACAACCAGCGATCTCTTTAACTGCATAGAATTAATAAGAGAGAGTCTCTCATTGTTTGTTTATTATTATTTATTTTGATATATGTAATTATTAGGACTGTGTCTAATCGCCCCGGGATACAAAAAGGATATTTATAGTTCCTTATAATTAGGTACCATGTAAAAAGTGTAGTTATATTTCTCATTAACAATATTTTACAGTGGTTCGCGCGCGTCAGAGTTTATACTGTCTTACGCGTGTACACGGAGTGCGGGTTGTTGTGGGTGTTTTACAGGTTCGCAGTTGCGTATGAGAATTCAAGTGGTTCGTTAATGTACATATATATGTAGTTATAATGACATCAGTTATTTTAGCGAAAAAATACAGTATTATATAAATATAAAAAAACTATATGAATTCTTTTATTGCTTAGCCACAACATGTGTCTTTTATATAATAATATAATAAACATGTCATGAATGCAATATTTAATGAGCTTATTTGTAAACATAATAGTTGTAAATAATTTTTTATTGTTATATTATTGTCAATCTATTTTGGAAAAAGAATTTTCTTCATAGACGATTAAATGTTATGTTACCAGAGAAGAACTTATTTTGTTCTCTTTTAATACTTTAATGACTTATTTGAGCTTAAACAAGTGTTGTAAAAGCAATATATGTCTACATGAAATAAGTATCAAATACCCTTTGGGTACTCATTATGCTTATGGTGTAGTAATGGATATATATATATAGGTGCATAGGGGTACTGACCTACTGATTACTTTGTCAATTTTATTGTACTTTATAGGTAATACTTTAAAATATTTTTTTTGTTATAAAATTATTATAAAATAATTATGATAACAATTTAAATAAATTGTATATAGATTTATATAGCAAAATTTATACAAGAAAAATATGCAATACAGTTATAATTAAGAGTCTTTCTTTTTTTCCTTTTTTTCGGTTCGTGATGAAGAAAAAAGATGTTCATTTGCATCAACCAAAAATAGAAGAGAATCTTTTCCAGAATATAAATACGAGTCACTTTGACGCTTTAAAAAGAAAGGCTCGAAAATATTCCTCGAAATATGAAAAAAATCGAAATTGGACCCGTTTGGCTTCTTTTTCTTTTTCACTTTCTTTTTCTTTTTCTTTTTCTCTTTTTTTCTTTTTTTCTTTTTCTTTTTCTTTTTCTTTTATTTCTTTTCCTTTTTTTCCTTTTCTTTTCTTTTCCTTTTCTTTTCCCTTTTCTTTTTCTTTTTCTTTTTCTTTTATTTCTTTCCTTTTCTTTCCTTTTCTTTTCCTTTTTCTTTTTCTTTTTCTTTTTCTTTTTCATTTGTTTTTCTGTTTTACTTCTTCTTTTCTTCTTCTTCTTCTTCTTCTTCTTCTTTCTTCTTCTTTTTCTTTTCTCTTCTTTCTTCTTCTTCTTCTTCTTCTTCTTCTTCTTCTTCTTCTTCTTCTTCTTCTTCTTCTTCTTCTTCTTCTTCTTCTTCTTCTTCTTCTTCTTCAAAAACACCTTCCTCTCTTTGTCTTCTTTTTCCTTTAACGTTTCTTTCTCTTACACTATTCGTGACATATTTCATATACTTCTGTTCTTGCTTCTTCTTCTTCTTCTTCTTCAAAAACAACCTGGATAACAATTCTTAAATTTGATAATTTGTTAAAAACCGTTATCTCAAAACCCTGTATATTCTAAATATTAGCATTATAGTGAACAAAATAAAATGTGCTTAACAGATCGTAGCCTGAGTGGACCGTGTAAAGTCTTTAGCTAATCGGTTTTCTGTTAGTTCTATGTATATATATATATATACTTTGAATTTTTAATATGTAAGTGGCTTATAATTTCTAAAAGTACTATGAAAAGAGAATAGATTTATTAATTTTGTTTTATATGTGATTTCATTAGTACTTTAATCAGAGTTCATGACTTTTTTATTATTATTGATTTTTAATGAAATTTTCATATTTATATGTTTTTTATAATATATTATAGATATATATCATTAATTAGTATTTTCAGTGGTGATTTGTGTTAATTAATTAAAAAACCCTGGTGTGTATATTAATAATAAAAAAGCTGTTAACTTTTATACTTAAATATTTTTCGCTGACTATTTTATGGCATCGTTAAATATTTAATGTACGGCTATAATTACTCAATTTTTACTAAACTCTTCTATAAAAGTTAACTGATACATTTCCTTACTACATAAATATATTCAAACATATTTGAATATAATCATATTTTTAAGGTAGATTCTTTATAAATATTGATTGTTTAGTTTATACTATGGTATGTATATTTATTATTCAGTAAATTGAAATAGTAAAATAACTGTGGCCATAGGTTTTATTGAAATGCAATTTTCAAAAAACAGAAAAGTGTGAATATTTTTATCATTTAGATTAAGTAGCCGGGCTCAGTCTACGATTGACGATTTTTGTAAATATGATAAAATTTCAATATATATATGTTGATTTATTTATAATATATTTTTTTAATATATATACCCATAAATATTTCAGGATAAAAATTTATTAATTGTGAAACTCTGTTTTAATATAAAAATTTATTCCTCTTTAAACATTCTAAAAAAAATAATAGATAATAATTATTTTTCTTATAATTATTTTACAACATAGCCTATTTATCAGAAGACGAAAAAGTCCGAGTTATTTTATTATCTAAAAGTTCTTCATTATTTTTGAAATTATTTGGTAAAATATTCTTAAAAATTATTTGGAATTTATTTAAACTCTAGGTTAGTCTTTCAGCTTCTTTATTAGAATAATACTATTAAGTCGTGATGCATTAGAAAATGCACAATTCTTCATAAACAAAGATACTATGAAGAATAAATAATAGAATTTATTAAATTGTGTTTTTACTTTATTTGTCATTTTTATAAATAATTGACATGTTTTTATTGAAATTTCATATAATATATTATTTTTATTATGATATATGCTGACATAACAAATAATATTTATATCTATAATTAATGTTGTGATAAAACTTCTAATGTTGTATTAATAAAAATTTTTAAACTTCTAAATAATTTTCAACATTACAAATTTAGAACTAATTTTCTCATCAACTAAAAGTCATTGTTATAAAATGTCTTGTTGAGATTATCACATTTTTTTTACAATTTATTTTAGTAAATCTTAAAATTGAGTTTTATTATATTTTCAGCATTTTCATTTCAGCTCAATTTGATAAAAAATTAAATTAAATGTATGTTTTACACATAAAAATAAACTTATCAAATAATAAATATCATTAAGTGAATTACTTTTAGAAATGAGCATTAATATGGAGAGCTTGAGAAATTTAGATGTTTTATAATTGATATAATATTTTTTAATATTTGTTTTTTAATATTACCATAATATTATATTCATTAGTATTGCTAAGCAAAACCTATGTTTTAATATAAAAAATAATTTATCATTTTAAAATTATAATATAATATATCATATAAAATTAGCTGATAAAGTATAATAATTTATAATTTAAAGAGTGAAAGTTATATAACTGTTCTATATAAATATAAACGTTGATGATAGAATGTAAAATATATATTTCTAATATTTATATTTAAGGATAATTATATATATATTAATACCAAATATTTCTATTAGTTGTGAAAAACTCTCTATGATATAATATGTGAGTTTCAAATAATTATAAAATTACTACTTTATATAAATATTTACTGCTCATTATACTTGAATGAAGATCACTTTGCATTGTTCTCAAATTTCTCTTTAAACTATGATTTTATTTTCTAATATTCAACATCTGAAAGTAATGACTAACCCATTAAATTGTAGTTTTTACGGTATTATATGTTTTAAGTCTTATTTGAAAAACTAATAATTGATGTTTATCATTTTGAAATGGTACTAAATTATAATAAAAGCAGTGTAGAAAAACGTATGTTTGTTGTATAATTATGTTTTAATGGTGTATCTAAAATGGATACAGTTTATTTATTGTAAATCAATTTGTTTATTATAGTCTTCGGTAATGAATACAAACAAGAAGATACTACTAATTCTTGTATTTAAATAAAATAAATTTTTAAACTTACTATATAAAATTTATTCACTATACAAATTTTAGAATCTCTAAAAGTACGATATTTACAGAAAAATAATAAAATATGAAATATTATAATTTATTTATATAAGAATAGGGTTATAAAATTGAGTATATTTTAACGGTTATTAAAAAAACATTGTAAAATATAATAATAATGTGTTTCATAATGTGCAATTTCAATAAGCTGAAATAAGTGAATATTATATAAAAAATATATATTAATTTAATAGTTTCGAATTAGTACTAATTTTATTTTTCGTTTATTTTTTATGAATTTATTAAAATTTGTTTTTAGAAACTGTTAAATACTTCATATCAGTTAGTGAAAATTCAGTATTTAATGACTTTAAAAAAAATTAATCTTATAAAATTGCTGTTAATATTGAAATGTTTTACATACGATTCAATTTTAACTTTTTAAAAAATTACGTTTTTTACCTAAATTTTCAATCATTTAAAATATATTTTAGGATAATTCTAAAATTGAAGTTTTTAAAGGTATTTGCAGCATTTGAAAAATAATTGTGTTTCATTGAAATTGAAATTGCTAATTTCAAAAAGCAGAAAGAGATAATTATGATAATACGTTTCAGCTATATTTCATTAGATTGACTCGGTGATGAATGAGATATTTACAATATTTTTATATTAAACCAAATATTTCATTAGGTGTGAAAAACCTGTTTTAATAAAAAATTTTAACTTCTTAAAATTACGGTTATTTTCTAAATTATTATATACACTATTTACAAATTTATAGACTCTTAATAGTTACTCGATTTTTGCATAAATTTCTAAACATTTTGAATTATTTTGGATAAATCTTACAATTGGTGAAGTTTTTAACGGCAAATATATTTTTTATTCAGTCAATTCTTGAGAACTATAAAAAATATGTCGCCTCAAAAACATTTTGTTAGGAAGAGTTTGCATAACTGTTTACAAAGCAGGTGAAAAGGTCTATTATTTTTTATACCAAATTAAATAGTAGATTAGGATAGATTCCTCATAATATTGAGCGTTATTAATTACACTTGAAATGTTCTACTTATATTTATAATTTATATTAACTATACCAAAATATTTTGCAACTTTCAATCTTAGACTATGAAGATGAAAACCTGTTATTAATAAATATAAATTTTTTAATTCTTCCATGATATGGTAATCACACACATTAACTGCCTGTTACAGAGCTCACTTACTTTAATTTTCTTTAAATTTTACACCATATATATAATATTATAAACTCTGCATCATCAACGAATTTTTTTAAATTTCAACATTTTAGAAATTACTTATGTTTTAATAATCTTTAAAAATAAGTAGATTTTTATACATAGGTATTTCCAGCATTTATTTTGAAAAAGAAAGGGTTTAATAGAATAATGCAATTTACTCAAAATAGCAGAATAAAGAGATATTTTAATTATATAGTTTTTAGAATAGTTTGCAGTGTATTATTATTTATTATGAAAATATTCTAATATTTGTTTTTTATACTAAAGCAATATTATTCATTTAGTTGTGAAAACCTATGTTTTAATAGTAAAAAATTTTAATACTTACAAAATATACATATATCATTTACTTGTAATATTCACTATATTAAAAATTATAGAACATACATTTAAAACTCATACGAATTGTTTACCTATATAATTCAACATTCTTAATCACTCATTTATGGATATAAATATATTCTTTATAATAATTGAGTTTTTACTGTTAATTTTCAGCCTATTATGTAAAAAATATAATTGTGTTTCATTGAATTGCAATTTCTCAAAGCAGAATAAGAGAATATTTTATATTAATTTGTTTTTAGGTGTTCTTAAATATGACGTTTTTAATGAATAATTTTCATATATTTGTTATTTTATATATACCAAATAATTTCATTAGTGATAAATACCATATTATTTAATAAATAAAAAAGTTTTTATAACTTTGGGAGTTTTAAGCTCGTCATGTGTTATATTAGAAATTTTCAGCATATACAATTTATAACTCTTAAAAGTACTCCTCTTTTTCCTAAATTTCAAACATTTTTTAAAATCATTTTGTATAAGTCTAAATACCTAAGTATGTTAACGGAGAAATCAACAATCTTTAGAAAATAATAATGTTAGGTTCATTAGTAAATGATTCAATTCTCTACTAATTAATCCGTAATTAAGAGAATTTAAATAATATATGTTTAATGCGTGATCTTTTAATTTAAACGTTTATTGTTAATGATAAAGATTTGCATATATTGTTTGAATTTAGCAAATGTTTTGATTAGTTGTGAAAAACTCATTCATTTAAATACCAATAAATTTTTTGCAATGATATATACTATTTAGCATATTTGTCTTTTGTTCAATTCTTAATTCTAGTCCAAATACTAATTTCTTGCTCTTTATTTTAGCCACTTCCATTCACACTTAGCCAATGTTAGTGGAATTCCCACAATTAGATAAATTTTTTACAGATAATTTTATTTTCAGCATTTGAAATATTAATAAATAAATGAGTGTTATTCATGAAATCAAAAGAATGCAAATACATAAGAAGAAAAATGTTAAATTATTATTAATTAAGTTATTAAGATGTTCTAAATTGACTGTTATTATTGATAAATTGGATAAATTATTACTAATATTTGTTATAAATATAATTGTAGGACCAAAACATATCTCTAGGCTCGTGACGAATATTATGGTAAATTGTAATTCTAAAAAATTTCTAATCATTACTTATAACAAATATTGAACTCATTCTATGTAAATAATATGCGTCACAGTGTACGACATATATTAGTAAACTCATTCAAAATAAGTTTACAGTTTTTTTCTATTAAAAATTTTATCAAAGTATATATATATAAAATTATTATTATATCTCTTAAAATGCAGTTTTAACTGGATTAATTTATCTAAGTGACATTGATAAAAAAATTAAATGTTGTTCTTTGAAAAATGCAATTTTCAACAATGCTCTCAGAAAATGAGTTGATTTTAATTGATAATAGTGTTAGTGATAATATTGAAGTCAATGACGTCAAAATCGTCTGAAAATTCTAAATATTTTGTTTTATTTTACACCAAATATATTTATTAATTAGTTATTTATAACCTGTTATATATAAAAAATTATTTAATCTATTCTATAAAAAAGGTCTAGGTTTTCTTAAAATTTTTACACATTTAACAATTTTGAGGAATCTCTTAAACTACGATTTTTTCCTAATTTCAACATTTTAAATATTTACCAAATAGGGTAAATTTCTTAAAAAATATAGAGTTTTTTAATACGATGTATTATTTTACGGAGAAGCATTAGTGGAGAAAAATAATGTGTTTGCAGAAAGATGCAATTCAAAAGCAGAAGAGAAGAAGAGAGAAGTTTAGGAAGTATTGATAGATTAATAAAAGGTTGATACTTTAAGAAATTGGACGGAGGTTTTAGTTAGATGACTCAATCTTTCATTATCATTTCGTAATATTTGAAATTATTATCCAAATCATCTCTTCATAGTGTGGGATTATAACTCGCATGTTTAGGATAAATTATAAGAGAAGATCTCCATATCTTTCTATAAAGATTCTAACAAAGACGAATGTGCTTCACTAAATTTTTATACAATAACCTTAAAACATCTAACAATTATTAAACTATCAAAGAACTCTTAATATAGTTTATTAATGTTTATCTCTCAAAATTTGCATCCTTCAAAAATAAAAATACCAGAAATATAAATATGTTACATTTGTGTAATCTCTCACACTATAGTTATATAACAGCCCAGATGGTATATTCCTATGCTCTAATTATAGCAAAAAATGCCATAATAATGTAGTTTTCAATTAGAAAATATATTTGTGCAATTCAAAAAGCAGAAAAAAGAATTATTTTAATTGTTTTAGGTTTCTAAAATTTAAGAAGGAAGAACAAGAAATAATTCTCAAATATTTTATTTTTAATTTGAAAATAGAAATATTTTACATGACATAAAACAATAACAAAAACAAATTATTTATACTATAAATTATTCACTACATTACAAATTTAGAAACTCTTAAAAGTGTAACGATTTTATTTTTCCTTAATTTCACCATTTGAAATTATTTGTTAAATATCACTATGTTAATATTAAGTTTATTTATGTTAATTTCAGCATTTGAAAAATAAGTAATTGATGTTATTACATTTGAAATGCCTAATTTCTCTCAAAAAAAGCTATACTTGAAATAGTAGAATTTTAAATTATTAAGTCTATATAGTTGAATTCTTAATAAATTGAATTATTACTTTAATGATGAAATTTTATATAACAATAACAATTATGTTTAAATTTATTACTACTCTATACACAATAATTTATCATTAGTTTGACTAAATCCTGTATTTTAACTAAAAAATAATTTTATGCTAATTAAACTTTCTCCTCTAAAAATTTTATTCTAAAAAGCTCTACCGAAAAGCTTAATTAACTTATAGTTTAATTAATAGTTTTAATATCGTGATAGATCGTTAAAAATTGTACTAGTATTTTTGTAATAATATGGGGTAGGTACAGGCTTTTAATAAAAAAAAATTTATTGCAACTATATTTGTTTTCTACTATTTTATCATACGTCATACGCAAATTATAATCATCTAATATAGTTGTGAAATCCTCTTGTATTTTAATAAAATAATGTTACAATCTTCTAAAATATACACGCTATTATTTTCTTATTAAATTTTATACACATATGAGCGTTGCAACTAGAACTCTTCCCTCAATCACGCTCTCTTGTAGTGCTAAAAAATTTTTCCTCTCGAGTCTTAGAATAATATTATTTGGTAATTCTAATAAATTGAGTTTATATTATTAATGATATATGAGCATGGTAATTCGATATAACATACATTATGCTTAGTTTATCATTGAATAATGCTAATATTTCATAATCTTAAAATAAAGTAAATCATTTATTCATAATTTTAGTACTAGATCAATGGCGAATACTAATCTCAATCCGTATTTTTTTTTAATTGAAATTCATATATTATTAGGTTTTTATTACCTAAATATATATTTTTTCTAAGTAGAATATATAAATACATATTTATTAATTATAAAATAACAATAGTCTTAACTATTCTACATATGTGTTATTCACTAATTACATAATTGTATATATAATAATAAGAACTTCTTAATAAGTATACGATTTTCCTAAATATTATTCACCATTTGAAATTATTCTTAATATATATAGGTAATAAATATATCTTAATATATATTGTGGTATTATTTTAACATTAGGACTATGTTTTCAGCATTTTAGAAAATAATAATATATGATTTTCATAATCTTGTAAAAATTGCAATTTCAAAAATTGACTTAGTAAAAGTTCCCCTTGTTATAATTATAACCATTGGTATTGGGTAATTGATATATATATTATAATATACTATATTTTATTTTAATTGAAATAATTATTACATAATAAAAATGTTTGTTCTTTATATCCCAAATATTTCATTATTTGTTAAAAACTCTAACTTTTAAATTTAATAATAAAATTAATCTTATAAGATTGAAAATTAAATTACACTTTTTCCTAAATTTTTACACAACAAATTTTATGATAACTATATATATATATATAGTAATAACTCTTTTAAAAGTATACGTTTTTCCTTATAATTTCAATAATACATCCTACTTAGAAATTTAAATTTTGCGTAAATTCTTAAAATCTGATAGTTATTTTTAAAAAATATGGATATTTTTTCCTGTATTTGAAAAAAATTAATGTGTTAGTGCAATTGAACATATGCTCAATTTTACAAATATGTCACATAAATGAATGTGAATTAATTTCTAATATCGATTCACTTATTATATTGCGTTGTCTTAACTAATTGTACGTTTTATTAATGAATTTCAATTATTACTTGTTTTTTATTATAATACCAAAATATTATCATAAAAAACCAGAAAAAGGTTAGTTATTATATATAAAAAAATTTATAACAAAAATAAAATTTCTTCTTATATTTTTCTTTAATTTTCACATAACAAATAATTTTTAATAGATAAATTATGAAAAATTAACGATTTTTCTCTCATATAATATTTCAACATTTTGAAATTGATTTGGTAAATCTTACAATTGTGAATATAGTTATATTTAACTCTATATATTATAAGGTTAAATTACTTCATGCATTTATGAATAAAATAATAAAGTTTTCTTCAATCAAGTTCTGTCAAATTATTCTAAAAATAAAGTCATGAAAATAGTGAATTTATATTAATAGTTTTTGTTTAGCTGGACAGAGTCTACAGCTTAATTTTGTGATAATTATTATAATTATTTGTTTTTATATACCTAAATTTCATTAGGTTCTAGAAACTTGTGTTTTATTTAAAATGATTTCATATTATATATATCTTTTCCAATAAAAGCTGAAAATGTTTTCATTTATTAATAGTTTTTAGGTGTCTTATAAATATTGCTGTTATTATTAATGTAAAATTTATTATAATTATTATTTGTTTTTAATATATTTATATACTCAAAATGTAAAAGGAATATTTGTATAGAAAACCTTTGTGGTATTTAAATTAATAAATAATAAATTTTTAACTTATCTAAAAATTATACGCTTTTTTTACTATAAATTTTTAATCCATTAACTAATATCAAATTCATAATGTATAAATTAAATAATATGTTATA
>JABUQX010069794.1:22500-31436 GCA_015478945.1 Trachelipus rathkii | reverse complement strand
AAGAAAATTTCACACTTAAAAAAATTTAGGAACTTTTTAATATAGTAAATATTTTCCTTAAAAATTTCAAACCATTTTGAAAAATTACTTTTGGGTTCAAATCTTACAAATGTGGTTTGTTTTTCGGGATGTTTTCAGCAATTTTTGAAAAAAAAAACAATAATCGTCGTTTTTTCAGATTGAAAATTGCCAATCTTCAAAAAAGGGCAAGAAAAAGCGGAATTTATAATTCTATAAGTTTTAGGTGTCTTAAAAATTGACACGTTTTTTTAATGAAATTTTCATAATTTTTTTATATACCAAAATATTTCATTTATAGTTGTGAAAACCTGTTTTTAATAAAAAAAAATTAGTTAACTTCTTAAAAAAATTACGCCTTTTTCTTTAACATTTGTTCACCATTAAAAATTTGAACTTTCTTAAAAGTACGATTCTTTCTAAAAATGCAAAACAATTTTGGAAAAATTAATTTTGGTAAATTCTTAAAATTTGAGTTTTTAAACGGTATTTTCAGCATTTGGAAAAAATAATGTGTTCACTCCTGAAAATGCTATTTTCAAAAAAGCAGAGAAAATAATATTTATTAATTTACTCTTTAGGTGTCTAAAATTGACGTTTTGTAATAAAAATTTCTCATTGTTCCTCATTTTTAAAAAAATCAACATATCTTCATTTAATTAAAAAATAAAGATTCTGTCGTAAATAAACAGGATTTTTTTAATTTCCAGACATATTTATGCATTAATCTTAAAATTTTCCAACATTTACAAATTTTTTAAACTTCTTAAAAGTTTGATGAATCCAAGATTTCTTCAACATTTGAAATTATTTGGTTAAACTCTTTAAAAAATTAAGTTTTTTAACGGTATTTTCAGCATTTTGAAAACAGAATAATTGTGTCTTCATTGGATAACTGCAATGTTCAAAAACAAAGTCAAGCGAAAAGAGGGGAAATTTATTTTAATAGGTTTTATAGGTGGTCTTAAAATTGGGACGTTTTTAATGAAATTTCAATATTTGTTTTTATATAACCAAAATAGGTCTGTAATTGTGCAAAACAAACCTGTTTAATAAAAAATTTTAAACTTCTAAAATTACGGCCTTTTCGCTTAAATTTTTTCACATTTAACAAATCTTAAAAAAAAACTCCAAAAATTCTCTTATCCCTAAATTTAAAACATTTGAAATTATTTGTTTACTCTTAAAAACTTGGAGTTTTAACGGTATTTAGCATTTGAAAAAAAAGTAACAATGTGTTTTCATTTAAATGGCAAAATTTTCAACAAAAAAGCGAGAAATGGGAGAAATTGATTAAGGTGGAGGTTTTACGGCTGTCTTAAATTTGGACGTTTTTTAATGAAATTTCAATATTTGCTTTTTATATATTTCAATATTTCAATTAGTTGTGAAAACCCATTTTTAATGAAAAAAAGTTTTAACTTCTAAAATTACGGGTTTTCTTAAAATATTTAAGTTATTACAAATTATAGAAAAAAATAATTTTAAAAATTACTCTTATTTTTAAATTTCATAAGCATTTGAAGTTAATTTTGGTATGAACCATAAAATTGAGTTTTAACGGATTTTTCAGTATTGTCAACAAATATCAAATTGGGAAGATATTAAGTTTATTATTTCAAAACAAAGCAGAAAAACAGTAATTTATTTAATCTAGGTCTTTTTATAGGGTGGTTCTTACAACTTGAACTGTGGTATACTTACCTCAAAACTTCTTTGTTTTAAATATTCATTAGTTGTTGAAACCTTGCATTTAAGAACAAAGTTTTAAAGTTGAAAAAAATACTGATTTTTTTTTCTTTAGAATTATCACCTTTACAAATTTAGAAGTCTTTAGACTAAGTCTTTTCCTAAACTTCAACATATATATTAGCAATATAGGGGGATATCTTTTCAAAGGATTCCTATGGGGAATAGGGTATTTTTCAAGCATTTGAAGAACACAAATAAATGTTGGATTCATTGACAAAAATCGCAATTTTTCAAGAAAAGCAGAAAAAAGAGAATTTATTAAGGGTTTTAGGCTCTGTCTCTGAAAATCTGACGGTTTTTTAATGAAAATTTTTAAATAATTTGTTTTATATTACCAAAAATATTTTCATATGTGAAACCTTGTTTTAATAAAAATTCTTAAAAACTTCTAAAATTAACGCTTTTTCTTAAATTTTTTTCCATTACAAAATTTTGAAAACTCTTAAACGCAGTTACGATATTATTTCCCATAAATCTTTCCAATAACATTTGAACTCTATCTTGTTAAATCTTAAAATCGTCTCGAGTTTTTAAGACCGGGTATTCTTCAGCATTTGAAAAAAAATACAATGGTGGTTTTAATTTATAAGCAAATTTTCAAACAAAGGCAGAAAAAGAGAATATTATTAATTAGGTTTTTAGGTGTCTTAAAATTGACGTTTTTTTAGTTGAAAAATTTCAAAATCTTGGTTTTTACTATTACCCAAATAATTTTTTGCATGTAGTTGTGGAAAACCTTTCTTTTACGCCAAATGTTTTTAACTTTTCTTCAAGAGCGCTTGCTTTTTCTTCGCATTACCTAACATAGAAGTCTTTAAAAAGCAACATGTTTTTCAAACTTTCAAACAAACACTCAACTTTTTTGGGTTAAATACTTAAAAAATTGAGTTTTTTAAACGGTATTTTCAGCAATTAATCTTGAGAAATAAATGATAGTTTTTCATATTTACATAGTGAGATACTCAAAAAAGGCAGAAAAGTCTGTTTCATTGGGATAATGTGGCAGAAAAATGTTGGACGTTTGTAAAGGTGAAAATTTTCATAACTAATTTAGTTCTTATATACCAAATTATTTCCATTAGTTGTGCAAAAAGACTGTTTTTAATAAAAAATTTTAACACTTCTAAAATACGCTTTTTCTAAATTTTCACACTTAACAAATATTAAGAAACTCGATTAGTGTTAACCCTCTGTTTTTTCCCTAAAATTCAAACATCGCAAAAAGCAATTTGGTAGTTTCAAAATTATGATTTTTCTAAATTTATTTCAGGAATATGGAAAAAAAATAATGTTGTTTTCATTGATATAGCGATTTCAAAAGGGCAGAAAAGAGAATTTATTAATTGTTTTAGGAGTCTTAAATTGACCGTTTTTTAATTGAAATCTTTAATATTTGTTTTTATATTTTTAACAAACTTTTTTACAAAATCTGAAAAATCTGTTTAATAAAAAAATTTTAAACTTTCTAAAAAATTACGCTTTTTCTTAAATTTTTTCACATTACAAAATTAGGAATCTTAAAAGTACTTTTTATTCAGGAAATATTTTCCAACATTTGAAAAATTAATTTTTGGGTAAAATTTTAAAATGATTTGTAAACCTTAGTTTCACCATCTACCCGTAATAGAGGTTGCCATCTTTTCTGGCAATATTGAAGTCGCACAAAAAAGTGAGGAAAAGTGATTTGTTAGTACGTCAAATTTAGGGGGAGAAAATCTACGACTGCCTTTGAAGCGTTTAATAATTTGTTTTTACTAATACCAACTATCATTCCATAAGTTGTGAACTGTTTTGAATTAAATAAAAACTTCAAAAAGTTCTTATCAAAATAAATGGTCTCTTATTAAATTTTTCACACTCTACCAAATTAAGAACTCTTAAACAATTACGATTTTCCCTTAAATTTTCATAACATTTGGAAATTATTTTGGTAAAATCTTAAATGAGGTTTTTTTCACCCGGGATTTTCCAAGCATTTGGAAAAAAATAATGTTGTTTCATTGAAAATGCAATTTCAAAAAGCACGATAAAGCTAATCTTTATTAAAGTAGTTTTAGGGTGTTCTTTAAATTGGACGTTTTTTTTAATTGAAATTTCAATATTTGTTTTTATACCACCAAATATTTCATTAAGTTTGTCGGAAAACCTGTTTTAATTAAACAAAATTTAACTTCTAAAATTACGCTCTTTTTTCTTAAATATATTCAATTACAAATTTTAGTCATACTTATTCAATGTAAGATTTTTTCCTAAATTTCAACATTGAAAATTCATTTGGTAAATCTTAAAATTGAAGTTTTCTAAACGGTATCACGGCATTCTTGAAAAATAAATGGTGGTTTTCATTGGAAACAAATTGCAAATTTTCAGGTAGATAAGTTTTATTAAATTGTATTAAATTGTTTTAGGGTGTCTTAAATTGAAGCGTTTTTAAATGAAATTCCAATATTTGTTTTTAAATATTTACCAAACTTCAAATAAGTTTGTGGAAAAAACCTGTTTCTAAATAAAAAAATTTTTTAACTTTCTAAAAATACGCTTTTTCTTAAATTTTTTCACATTACAAATTTAGAACTCTTAAAAGGTACGATTTTTTCTAAAAATTTCAAACATTTTGAAAAATTATTTGGTTTAAATCTTAAAAATTTGTAGTTTATTTAAAACGGTATTTTTCAGCATTTGGAAAAATATTAAATGTGTTTTCATTGAAATGCAATTTCAAAAGCTTTGAATTCGTTTAATTTATAAATAGTTTAAGATGTCTTAAATTGACGTTTTTTAATGAAATTTTCAAATATTTGGTTTTATATCCCAAATATTTCATTAGGTTTTTTGAAAAACCTGTTTTAATAAAAAAAATTTAACTTCTTATAAAAATTACCGCTTTTTTTTTCTTAAATTTTCACATTACAAAATTTCAAAATTTCTTAAAAGTACGATTTTTTTTCCTTAAAAATTTCCTATTCCTGGTATTTTGGTTAATTTTAAAAAATTGAAGGTTTTTTAAAAACGTTATTTTTCTTTCATTTGAAAAAATAATGGTGTTTCATTGAAACAATTGCAATTCAAAACTTCTTTTAAAAGGAGAAGTCTTATTAAATTGTTTTAGGTGTCTTAAATTGACGGCTTTTAATGTCATGATGAAAATATTGAGTTTTTGATATACCAAATATTTCTTTAAGTTGTGAAAAAAACCTGTTTTAATATAAAAATTTTAAACTTCTAAAATTAACGCTGTTTTTTTCCTTAATTTTCACAATACGAATTTTGAACTCTTAAAAAGTTTACGGGATTTTTTTCCAAAATTTTCAACATTTGAAAATTATTTGGTAAATCCTTAACTATCCTGAGTTTTTCATTACAAAAACGGTTATCTATTCAGCAATGCTTGAACACCTCGTAATGAGTAGAACACCCTACCTCCTAGCTGAAACGCACTAGCAAGCGAATCTGTAACGGGTATCAGACCATCCACGCTCAGCCACCCGCATTGTCCCGAGCTAGACAAATTCCTTCAGCAAAGAACATGTGTCCAATCAGCCAGCCGAAGCGATATAGCCGCACTGCGCGAGGTTACGAACATGTACTCATCGCACGTCTACATCTAATAGTTATGATTCGATTCGCGCTTCTACTCACGAAAACCTCTAGAACCATAGTTTTCATCATTCTCACCGTCGATAGACTGTAAAACGTAATCTTAGCCTCGAACTCCTCTCTGTCTGTCTGGGTGGATTATCTCAATATGGTTCTATGGCAATAGCTCAACCAACAGCTCATAACGATCCAACGTATCCGCGATTCCTCGCTTCCGTATCGTAGCTTTTTTCGCATAAAACGATAACCTCATTTACAGCTCCGCCTCTTGTTAACAATTGTCAATCTTACAAAAAATCTTAATAGCTTCTAAAAATTCTTACGTTACTTTTTTCTATAAATTTTCACATTTCAAAATTAGAACAACTCTTAAAAGTTACGATTTTTTTCTAACAGATTTCAGACTCATGTTTGAAATTATTTTAGGTTTTTTAATCTTAAAATTGAGGTTTTTTAACCGGTTATTTCACGGCATCCTTGGCAAAAATAGCACTAACCATGCGTGGTTTCATGACAAATCTCAGCAACTTTCTCCAACAAAGCAGAAAAAAAGGAACCTTTATTAACTTGTTTTAGGTGTCATTAAATTGGACGTTTTTTAATGAAATTTTCAGTTATTTGTTATGTTTATTATTTAAATATTTCAATTAGTTGTGAAAACCTGTTTTAATAAAAATAAATTTTAACTTCTGAAAAAATAATGTGCAATTGTTTTCTTAACAATTTCAACATTGAAAACTTTTTTAGAAAACTCTTAAAAGTACGATTTTCCTAAATTTTTCAACACAGTTAGTTCGAAATTATCTGTTAAATTTCTCTAAAAATGCAGTTTTTTTTAACACGGTATTTTCATCATTTGAACAAATAACTGTGTTTTCATTGAAACTTTGGGCAATTTCCAAAAAGCCACTGAAGACCAAACAGACGAAATTCATTAACTAGATTTTCAGGTTTGTTCTTAATATTGACGTTTTTTTAATTGGGAAATTTTTAAATATTTGTTTTTAATACCAAATATATTTCATTAGTTGGTGAAAACCTGTTTTTAATAAAAAATTTAAAAAAAAAACTTCTAAAATTTACGCTTTTTGCTTAAATTTTCACAATTTCGGAATTTAGAACTCTTAAAAAGTTTACGAATTTTTCCTAAATTTAAACATTTGAAATTATTTGGGTATTCTTAAAAAATTTTTTTTTTTAAAACGTATTTTCAAAGCGAAGAAAAAATAATTGTGTTTCATTTTTAAAATTGCCAATTCAAAAAGCTGAAAGGTGGACATTTTAATTAATAGTTTTCTATAATGTTAAAATTTGACGGTTTTTTTAATGAAAATTTCCATATTTGTTTTTAGATATAAATTATTTTCATTAGTTTTTGAAAAAAAAACCTGGTTTTAATAAAAAAATTTAACTTCTAAAAATTACGCCCTTTTTCTTTAAAATTTTCACATTTACAAATTTTAGAACTCATCAAAGTACATTTTTTCTCATTAATTTGAAAATATTTTGAAATTTTATTTTGTTAAAATCTTAAAAATTGAGTTTTTAACGGTATTTCCAAGCATTTGAAAAATAAATTGGTTGTTTTCCATTGAAAATTGGGCAAATTTCAAAAGCAGGGAAGGAAAAGGAGAATTTATTAATGTTTTAGGTGTCTTTAAATTGACGGTTTTTTTAAATTATTTCTATCAGACATCATTTATAACCAAATATTTCATTTACTTGTATAAGCATATCCCTTTGCCAGATCACTAAAAATTTTAACTTCTAAAATTACTCTTTTTCTTAAATTTTCACATTTCGAAATTAGTAGTCTTAAAAAAAGTTTACGATTCTGCTTTAAAAATTTCAACATTTGAAATTACATGGTATTCATTCTTTTAAAAAATTGAGTTTTATTGATTCTTTCAGGCATTTTGAAAAAAATAAATGTGTGTTCATTTAAAATGGCAATTTTCAAAAAAAATAAAACCGAATATTAATAATAGTTTGAGATTTCTTAAAATTGCCTTTTTTTTAATGAAAATTTCAATATTGTTTGCCATATAAAAATATTTCACTAGTTTTCAAAGTCTGATTTTAATAAAAAAAAAAAATTTAAACATTAAAATTAAGCTTGTTTCTTTTTATATACACGATTGTCTTTCCTTAAAAAATACCCCGTCTTTTTCCTAATTTCAAATTTACTAGATACCATACTTAATTCTTCGCCCTGTGTTCTTCCCTGTCTCTCTCAGGCATTTTGAAAAAATAATGTGTTTCATTGAAAACCAAATTTCAAAAAAAAGCAGAAAAGAGAATTTATTAAATAGTTTTAGGTGTCTTAAATTGACGTTTTTCAGAAATTGTCACTATTTCTGATTTTATTGTTCACTATCATCAATGTTTTTCCTTTAGTTCAGAAGATACAGTTTTTAATAAAAAAAATTTTAACTTCTTAAAATTTACGCTTTTGCTTAAATTTTCACAATTTACAAATTATAGAAATTTCTTAAAAGTTACGATTTTCCTAAATGTTCATTAATTTGAATCTTATTGTTCACAATCTTAAAATTGAGTTTTTTAACCGTATTTTCAGCGGGACAGGATGCTATTTTTTTTCAAGCATTTTGAAAAAAAATAATGTGTTTCCATTGATATGCAATTTCAAAAAAAGCAGAAAAAAAGAGGAATTATTAATTGTTTTAAGGTGGTTTTCTTTTGCTTACCGTTTTTTTTTAATGAAATTTACCAATATTTAGAATTACTATAAAATATTTTCAGTTAGTTGTGGAAAACCTTTTATTTACTAAAAATTTTTACCTTCTAAATTTACGATAATTTTTGTAAAAACTTAGACATTACAAAAATTTAAGAACTCTTAAAAAGTACGATTTTTTTCCTAAATTTCCAAACAATTGAAATTTAAAATATTTTTTAAAAATTGAGTTTTTAAACGGTATTTTCAGCATTTGGAAAAAAATAATGTGTTTCAGTTGAAATGCAAATTTTCAAAACAAAGGAGCAGGTCTATACGAAAATTTATTAATAGTTTTAGGTGTCTCTTAAATTTGGACGTTTTTTTAATGAAATCTCAAAAGGTGTTTGATAAACCAAATATTTCTTTAGTTATGAAATATCCTGTTTTAATAAAAAAAAATTTAACTTCTATTAAAAAATTACGCTTTTTCTTTTTTAAAAATTTTTCGACAATACGAATTTTAGAACTCTTAAAAGTACGATTTTTCCTAAAAATTTCACATTTGGGAAATTTTTGAGTAACTTAAAAAATTTGAGTTTTTAAACACGGATGTTTCAGCATTTGAAAAAAATAATTGTGTCTTCATTAAAATGCAATTTTTCAAAAAAGCTGGAAAAGTGGGAATTTTAATTAATAGTTTAAAAATTACACTCAACACTTGGACGGTTTTTTTAATTGAAACATTTCAATATTTGTGTTTTATATTCCAAATACCAAATTTGTCATTAGTTTTGAAAAAAACCTGTTTTTTAATAAAAAAAAAAAAACTTAACTTCTAAAATTGTACGCTTTTTCTTAAAATTCTTCAACATTACCCCAAATTTAAGGA
>JABUQX010069794.1:0-12500 GCA_015478945.1 Trachelipus rathkii | reverse complement strand
ACATATAGAGAACCAAAGATTAAAATGTGCAATATCAAGGTTAAGCAAGGAGAAGATATGGTGAGATAAACAGACATAAACAGGAGATGGACGGAACAATTCAGAGAACTGCTAAACGTAAATGAACAGGTGGAGGAGGGAGGTAAGAGATGGCTGAAAGAGGGGAGGAGGAGGAGGAGGAGGAGGAGGAGATCACTAAGGAGAAGATGGAGGTTGCTCTGAGAGTTATGAAGAACAGTAAGTCCTCGAAGGAAGATGGGATACCCATTACCCATAGAACTAATAAAATAGGGAGGAGAAAAAATGAAAGAAGTAATTCTGAAATTGTTCAATAGGTGTTGGAACGAGAGCAAAGTACCAGAGGGGTGGATAAAGTCAATCATAGTACTAATATATAATGGAAAATGAGATAAATGAGACTTTAAATACTACAGGGAATATCCTTGCTGAATCACTTGGCAAAAACACATTAGAGAATACTAGAAAGAAGGCTGAGAATGGTAGTAGAGACCAGACTTGGGGAAGAGCAGCACGGATGCAGGAAGAACAGAAGTAAGAAGAATCTCTTGTTCGCCTTGAAAAAAAAGTTTGAAAATTTTAAGAAAAGGTATAAGAATATAATAAACGAGCATATACACCTTTCATAGATCTGAGGAAAGTTTTGATTCAGTGCCTAGAGAGAGAATATGCAGTAGATAAAAAGTTGAGATCAGCCCTGGGTAGTTTGAATAAGAATAATAAATGTAATGTAAGAACAGAATATGAGAATAAGAAATGGTTTGAGGTGAGAGCGGGAGTCAAAAAGATAAGCATATTGTCACCAATTTTTTTGTAGCATATCTGGATGTAGTGATAAAGAAGTTTAGAGAGGTTATTGGAGATTTGGACTGTAATATTTTGGCATAAGTGGATGACTTGGCGTGCTGGAAGGAAAAGAGAGATAAGCGAGAGAGTTGGTGACATGTTTTGCGAATATGCTTCGAGAAGGAGGTCTGACTATGAACACGGAGAAAAGACGGAATCAGGGTGGTTAGTAGAGAAGAAGAAGGGGTAGAGCTGAGAGTGGATGTGGAAGAATCTGCTATAAAAATGGTCGAGAAATGTAAACACTTGGGTGGAGTACTTGGAAGAGGAAGAGAAAATGTGCAGGAGATAACAAGTAGGATAGCTCAGTATGGGGGAGCAGTAAGAGCAGTGTACCGCATAATGAAAGATAGACAAATGAGTTTGGAGGTGAAAAGGGTGATTTTCGAAGGGTGTTAACACCGATTCACTATATAAGGCAGAAACATAAAGTATGACCACAAGAAATGTTAATAGATTATAGTCGGTGAAATTGTACTTTTTGAGCGCGACAGTGGGAAAGACTAGAAGAAGTTACAGTAAAGGCTACATTAAATAAGATGAATGCAGCCAGATTTAGGTGGTGGGGACACCTAGAGAGGATGTAGGAGGAGAGATTGGACAACAGAAAGACCTAGGAAGAGATGGGAGAGCTTAGTTAAGGACTAATTGAGAAAGAATGCCGTTAAGGCTGGAGCTAAGAGAAGAGGGAGCTCTGGAGGATACGGGAAGTTGGAAAATAGCGTTGGCCAAGGCCCTTGACCCTTGACCCATCCTGGGAGCGGTTGTATATATATATATATATTATATATATTATATATAATATATATTATATATAGATATAATATATATAATATATATAGTATATATATATATATATATTATATATTTAATATATATATATTATATATATTATATATATTATATATATATATATATATTATATATATTATTATATATATATATATATTATATATATATAATATATATTAATATATATAATACATTAATATATATATATACTATATATACTATATATATAAAAATTTATATATCATATATATATATACTAATTATATATATATAATACATATATATAAATATCATATATATATAAATATATATATACTATATATATACTATATACTATATACTATATACTATATACTATATACTATATATTTACTATATACTAATATAATATATTAGATTATATATATAATATATATATATATATTAATAATATATATATATATACTTATACTATATATATAATATATATATATATATATATATTATATATATATATATTAGGGATGGACCGATATTCGAATGTTTTCAATTTTTCATTGAGATCTATTCGCAAATATTATGAAAAAAATATTCTCTCTCACTGGCATTCACGGATATTAAATATATATATTATTATCATTCGGATTAGCATTCGAACACTTACAAATGCGAATATAAGATGGTGAGGTGGAACTTTTTAGAAAATTTTTGTGACTCTTGTCACATTGTTGGCTAGAATGAGTGATTCTAAATCGTGGCACTGTATTAAAACTAAAGTTTCAGAATTAATAACACTGTGTAACATATTTAAATTTTTGTCTATTGAATTGAATCCGACACTTGATTATAGGTAATTCGGGGGCGCTGAACACGAACTGCACTTGTTTTCTTAAGTCCCAGATTTGTACAATAGCGTTGCCTTTCCGTATTCGTAGAAATTTCACTCCAATTGCTATCACATGTTTATTTTTGTAACCACCATATAATTATCAAGGTTGATTTTATCTACATATATGCATTATTGGCATAGTATTAGCCTTTTTTGTATGTTTGATTATGTATACAACCAACTAATAGTTTTTTTTATCATTTTAACTCATTTAAAGTTATATACCTCTGAAAGCTAATCTTTATTTCTATATTTTCCGATTTTCTGAGATATATTTTGAAATTAGTATTTGATATACCTTTAAATATGGTCGAGCAATCACGCTATATGCCATCATCTAGTAGAAAATTTAATTTTAAAAATAACCCCGATTCCTTTTGTTACATTTCTGGAAAGTTTGCACTTCCACATCAAAGGATAAATATTACTGACTTTGTAAGAAAAGCTTATTTTGCCTACTTTGGTATACAACTAGGTGATCAAGGTAGATCGTGGGCACCACATAAAGCATGCACTGTATGCATCGAAGGACTTCGACAATGGACAAACGGGTCAGAATCAAAAATATATATATATATATATATATATATATATATATATATATATAATATATATATATAGTTTATATATTTATAGTATAATATTTTATATTATATATATATATATATATATATATTATATATATATTATAATATATATAGTATATATATATTATATATATGAGTGGTGGTGAAAAATTGTAAAATATATATATATACTATATAATAGATAATATATTATATATATCTATGAATTTCTAAAATATACATAATATATATATATATATATATATATATATATATATATATATATATATATATATATATATACAGTTTTTGTACCGTTATATACCGTTGATTTTAATAACATTTTATTTCATAACAGGTATGGCGGGAGCCAACTAACCATGATACCAATTGCTACTTTTGCAATGTTAATCTTTCGGGCTACAGCAAGAAAAGTAAACAATGTATCCAGTACCCAAATTTCGAGTCCGCGATACGACCTGTTCCACATTCAAATGAAATTCCAATTCCAACATTTAAAGGCTTGCAACCTCTTCAAGAGGTCGAAGATGTCCATGAAAATATTGTTGAGCACTCGGAATTGACAGACACCGACTTTGACCCTGGCCTATTTGAAGGTAAAAATGTTCCAGAAACATTTAACCAGGCCGAGCTAAATGATCTTGTGAGGGATCTGAATTTGCCCAAAACGGCTTCGGAACTTCTAGCCTCAAGACTTAAAGAGAAACATCTTCTTACTTCAGACACACATATTTCCTTTTACAGAAAAAGAGAAGAAGGGTTTCTTAAATATTTTAAAACAGAGTGTAATTTAGTATATTGCTGCGATATACCCGGGTTGTTAAAGGAATGGGGAATTACGTTTTACAATCCCAATGACTGGCGCTTGTTTTTAGACAGCTCGAAACGAGGTCTGAAATGTGTGTTGTTGCACAATTGCAATTTTTACGGCTCAGTACCGATAGGGCATTCTACAAAGCTAAAGGAAAGATATGAACATATAGAAAAGGTACTACATCTTATCAAATATATGGAGCACGAATGGGTCATATGTGTTGACTTAAAGATGGTTAATTTTCTGCTCGGACAACAGGGCGGGTATACTAAATATCCATGTTTCCTCTGTGTATGGGATAGCAGAGCTAAAGAACATTATTGCAGGAAAATCTGGCCAGCATGAACCTCACTTATAGTCGGAGAAAAAAATGTAATTAAACCACCTTTAGTCAACAGAGACAAAATCATATTTCCTCCTCTCCATATCAAACTAGGTTTTATGAAACAATATGTGAAAGCTTTGGATAGGAACGGCGAATGCTTTCAATATATACTGTCAAAATTTCCAAGTGTAAGTTATGAGAAAATTAAGGCGGGAGTTTTTGATGGTCCACAAATACGAACGTTATTGAAAGACAATAATTTCCCTAATGTCATGAATGAAAAGGAAAAAAAATGCGTGGTTATCATTCGTAAACTTGATAAAAAACTTTCTAGGTAACTATCGTGCAGATAACTACGTGGATGTTGTAAGCAAACTTATGGTAGGCGACTACAAAAAATTAGATTGCAATATGAGTTTAAAAATGCAATTTAGGTGATGTAAGCGACGAGCAAGGGGAGAGATTCCACCAAGATATAAAAATTATTGAAGAACGTTATCAAGGTCGGTGGGATTCTCACATGATGGCCGATTACTGTTGGACCTTGAAAAGAGACCTGCCATCAACAAGTAAGCATGCTAGGAAATCTTATAAAAGGAAATTTTTGCCAAATTAAACGTTTTTTAATGTAACTTTTGATTAGCATAGAGGTATTTCTAGAATATTTATGTCATATTGCTATAGTGTGAACTATTGCTATTCATGTGGGTTGAAATAAATATTACCAGACGACAAAATTTTATACCCTGATTTTGAAAAACCTTGAAAATGAACCATAGACTTTTTACAAAAAACAGGACCTGATAGAGCAAAACCGACTTCAAAAACGTGATCAGCGCACCAAAATTACATAGAATCAAGTGTCAGTTTTCATTCAATAAAATACGTGTTATGCATTGTAATTAATATCAAACAATCATCCAAGTAGGCTCTCTCCACTGTCTATTACTTAGATACTCAATTAGCAGTTTCTTTGTTCTCCCTGACTAGTCATGTCATAGACAAGAATTTCCACTCACTGAACGTCACACTGGTGAATAATTCACTGACGTATTTAATGAAATGTTGGCGAAATGGAATCTATCTCCATATAATGTTCACTGTGTCATGAAAGATGTTGTGCCAAAACAAAGAAAGTTCTGTTTCTTTCTTGAGTGAATAACACAAACTCCGTTAGTCATAAACTTAAAATTAACATTAGAAGTAGTATGACATCTCAAACAAGCAGTCACTGAAGTTACATTTTAATCATTCGACCATGGCTCAAGAAGAGCGAAAGAAAAGAGAGGCTACAATTTACGGTAAAACATGGCTAATCACGAGCAGGAACAACACCCTCCAAACGTTGATAAGGATGCAAGAACTTAATGAATCCCTCTGCTTGTACGGCCATTCCAATGATAAAATAAATGTCTTAGCACCCCATGACAATTCTGCTCTAACTTAATATATAACTGAACTCTATTTGAAAATATCACCATGATGAACAGCAAAAACTCATTCATCAATAGCTGACGTCATTCTTCTCCTAACCACTGTAAAGAGAGCTTTATTATCCTCAAAAAATGACAGTCAAGGAATAAGAACTTAGAGCGACAACTTTAAAAAATAATAAAAAATTCTTTTCAGAGAGAACAATGACTTGCATTCCATATATATGTTTTTGAACCCTAAACAAAACTAGCAAAATTCTGCAATTCCCTGTTTATTTGTTTTCTTACGGAGAGGGTTAAAATCAACGTCTACCAAAAATGTGAAGAAATTCATAAATACAATCTGAAATAATTCAAGAAACCCAAAAAAATTGGCGAACGTTGTTGCAAAATCATCCAGACATAACTGTCACCTACGTCATGAATGTTATTCTATATTCAGATAGTGATGATATTGATGATCAGCTATTTGAGTAGACATCAAAAATCGCAGAGAAACGCAATTTCATTATGGAAACACTCTTTCATGGTTGAGGAAGCATGAAGAGTCATATCCTAATCTTTCATAGATAGAAAGGATTTACTTCGCATGTCCATTTTAATTAAAGTGTTGCTAGTGAACGTCTCATAGGTGGTGTTGGAATGATGTATGTTTAAAAAGTAGTCACATAGTTCAATAGCTTCAATAGTTTATTTCAACTATTGATTATGCTATTAACTAATTATATAGTAGCTCTATAAATTAATGAAGATATTTTCCTCCTCCAAAATACTAAGGTTGCGAAAGATGTTGGTGAGATGCGTATAAGAGAGGGTCCTCGTTCCTCATCTTGGAAACATAGGAAATCAATGTATATTTTATTCATTTAATTTTTAATGGACGAACTGTTATAACAGAAGGAAATTATTATACTTATACCTAGCATAAAAAGCTACACATTTTTGGCAATATATAATACTGACATTCGCGAATAACTAAATAAATTATTTGCATTCATATTCTCAGTCACGAATATTTAAAAAATATGTTAGCTTTCGCGAACATTGAAAAATAGATATTCGGTTCATCTCATATATATATATATATATAGCACATATATATATTATATATATATATATATATATATATATATATATATATATATATATATATATATATATATTATATATATATATATATATATATATATATATATATATTATATTATATTTATAATTATATTATATATATATAAATAATATATATATATATATATATATATATATATAAATATATATAACTATAATATATATATATATATATATATATATATAATCATATATATATATATATATATATATATATATATATATATATATATATATATATAGCACATAATTGAGCAATTTTCAACGTCGAGTGGCTTTATTGGAGTTTATTAGTCATTTTGATTTCAGATAAAATTCTTGGAATTTTTTAAAGTTTAAATTTATAATAATTCTTCACCTTTTCTTTTCCACTCTTTTTATTCTTTTCATAGTGCGAGGATATTCAATTTTGCTCTCATCATTGTGAGCCATTTTTTTAAAATTCTTTTCATTTATTACTCAAATTAGGTTAATAATATGGGTAAATATTATTCTTTCAATAATAATTACTAACTTTATATATAATATATATATATATATATATATATATATATATATATATATATATAGTATATATATATATATATATATATATATATATATATATATATATATATATATATATATATATTATATATATATTATTTATACAATATATATATCTATATATATATATATATATATATATATATATATATTTTTACAGTTTGCACCACCATTCATGGGCAGAGCCCTATTCAAAGAGGGGTGTTGCACGGCCTCAGGAGTCAACAACTAAAGTAAATTACGCAGATGAGCACAGACGCAGGCTTTGAAGTGGGGAGCATTAAATTCAGCAGGAAACACAGGAAGATGGAAGAGAATTTCACAGAACAGATGTGGCAGGAGAGAAGGAAGCCACCTCAGCGAACTAGCTGGAGTTTACCTCATCAACACAAAAAACTTCATGCGCAGACACAAGCACCCCTAGTTCTACGAGGGCGACGTAAAGGTGGAGGTGCGCGAGTGATAAGCTCCCTCGAGCACCTGCCACTGCGGTACCTAATAGAAAAGAGGTAAAGCACCAACATCGCGCCGCAAGGATAGAGGGTCAAGTGAACTGGGAAGTACAGAACAGTTTATAAGCCTTTTGGCTTATTTACTCGACCCTAACTATCCAAAAGCCGGGTGTGAAACCAGGAGCCCCCCCCAGATATGAGAAGGCAGTTACTCCCCATACAAGGGCGGATGAGGCCCTTGTATGGCTGGAGCAACTGAGAAGAGGAAAAAAAAGTCTCGCAGTCTAAACAGAACTCCCAGTTTCTTTTGAGGCCGCCCTAACCAACCGTTGTGATGTGAGGTTTCCAAAACATTTTTTGTTTGTTAAGGCCAAGGATGTTTGTATTGTCAACAGGAGAGACGACGAGAACCGTCGAAAGAGATAGCAAAGTTAGAAGGTGTCTTTTAGAGAGGGAGATTTGTAAAAGTTGAGTTTTTAAAGAATTGAATTCACAAGGTTGAGAGACCCCACCCTGAAATTCTATCCAGATCAGCGAGAATAGAATCGGAAATATAAGAAGAGAGGCAATTCTAGAAGTAAAAGAAGGAGCAGAATTGAATGAGTTGAAGAATGAAGGTCGAGTATCGGCATATGAGTGAATAGGGTTAGATGTGCAGGTGAGAAGATACATTAATGAAAAGTAGGAATAAAGTAGGCGATAGACAGAACCTGAGGAACACCACTATTGATAGAAATGATTGCAAGAAGTCGCACCCATTCAACAACAGCCCGGGAAAAAATATTGAGCGATTAAAAGAAAGCTAGACAAAAGTAAGCAAAGAGAAGGAGGAAACCCAAAGGAGGGGAGCTTGGAGAGCAGTGACGCGTGCCATACCCGGTCAAATGCTTTGGATATGTCAAGCGCCACCACGCAAGTCTCCCCGTAGTTCCTAAGGGCGGAAAACCATAAATCAGTAAGATAGGAAAGTATATCGCCAGTAAATCGAGCGCCGAAAGCCTTACTGGCGATCGGAAAGAAGTGAAGGATTTCCAGATGATCTAAGAAATTAGAGTGAGAAGAGTTTCAAAGATCTTCGATAGAATACAAGTGAGAGCTATAGGGCGATAGTTAGAAGGATCAGAGCGGCTTCCTTTTTTCGGAATAGGTTGGACATGTTCGTGCTTCCAACACTGAGGGAAAGTGCTAGTATTGAGATATAGAGAATATAGTTGAACGAGGGGCGGGGATAGCACGGAAGCACACTCCCTCAAAACTCGGGGAGGAATGCCATCCGGGCCACCCGCCTTCCTAACGTTCGTAGATTTCAGAAGCCCATGCACCCGATCGAATGTAATCACAGGCAAAGGCATAGGACACCTGAGAGAGAAGGTAGGCAGGAGAGGAAACACAGAATCGTCCAGGGTTGAGTAAGAGGAAAATAGGAGGCCAAAGAGGGTGGCCATTCAGTTGGAGAAATTAGCAAACAGGAACCATCAGAGCGAAATAAGAGGAGGAAAAGACAGATTACAGAAGTTGTTAGAGCATGTTTGGCAAGAGGCCAGAAAGATTTTTCAGTAGGAGAACCAAGGAGGTTAGCGCACTTTCGTTTGATGAAAGCCCGCTTTGCTCGTCGAAGAGTATCCCTGCAACGATTTCTAGCAGAATGAAAATTAGCAAGAGTGATAGGAGAACAAGAATTTTTCCACTCCCGATACGCACTGTCTCTAGCCTGAATGGCCAGAGAACAAGCACGATCGAACCATGGATTATGAGGAGAGAAAGATTTAGTCGAAGAAGGAATGAACCTGCTCTATACTATATATATATATTATATAATATATATATATATATATATATATATATATATATATACTAGATATATATATATTTATTATATATATATATATATATAGTATAATATATATATATATACTATATATATATATATATATATGTATATATATAATATATATATAATATAGTATATATATATATATATATAGATATATAATATATATATATAAATATATATAATATATATATATAATATATTATATATATATATATATATATATTTATATATATATATATATTTATACTAATATATAGTATATTACTTAATATTATATATATATAGTATTATATATATATATATAATATATATTATATATATATATATATTAATATATATTTATATATAATATATATATAATATATATATATATATATATATATATATACTATATATATATATATATTATATATATATATAATATATATATATATATTAGAAATGCACAGGATATATATATTATATATATATATATATAGTAATATATATATATATATATATATATATATATATATATATATATATATATATATATATTAATATATATATATATATATAATTATATATATATATTATAAATTGCAATTACTATATATTCTTCAAATTCGAAAAACAATCTAGATATCTTATATGCAAATCACTGGAAGCAAATGAAGAATATAATTACATTGCTACAGTCATTTGAAGAATTAACTAAAAGAGCGAGTGATGATGATGTAGATTTATCTTTCGTAATACCTCCAGTTAATGCATTGCAAAAATATTTTGCAAAAACTTGGAAGGATAGTGGTGTAAAAACTTTGGAAGATGAACTTTTAAATTCAGTTACTGAACGTTTTGATACCATTAAAGAGAAGAAACTTTATTTACTGGCAACAGTTCTAAATCCACAATACAAATTAGCTCCCTTTGATATTATTGATCAGAATAAAATATAATTTATGCTCAAAGAAGAAGTAAAACTTTTTATAAAAGCTAAAGAAAATATTATACTAAGTTCAGATTCTGATTAACAAAATGATGATCAAAATGATCAGTCTCATACAGATTCACATGAAGAATCTGAAAATTAAACGGCAGATATTGAGAAGGAAACACATTCAATTGGAGGGCCATACTGCTTCCAGGAAGCCGGCTACCACTCTTGGGCAGTTCCACAGGTCGAGAAGGAAAGATATAGAGAAGTTGGCAGGGGGGCGTCGAGAGCGGAGCACCTCAGAAGGAGGTGCTCCATTGTGTTCTGGGAATTTTGACATCTGGTGCAGGTGGGGGAGGTGATATTGTCTAGTTTGAATCTATATTTATATTGTAAAAGTTTTGGGTGGTGACCGGGTCTGCTCCGGGCGAGGTTGATTTGGCATCTTCTGGACAGTGTTTCTTCTATAAGGGAAATTTTTTGGGAGGGGGAGTTTAGTAAATTGTTATTGGGGAGGTTTTGTAGGTACGTGTTAGTTAGTTGTGTATGAATATGAGTGAGCTATGTCTTATTGGGAGGAGGAGGGGGAATAATATCTTAGATGTCATTATAGAATTTGGCTGGTGAGGAGGGTGGGGATTTTTGTCTGTGTTCTGGAGGCGTTGGAGAATATTTGGTGACATGGGTGGTTGGATTCAGGGTTTTCTGTAGAATTGGGTCCCCACCATCTCCTGGTGGGTGGAGATAGGAAGGATGTAAGTCACGTCATGTAAATGTTGGATGAGGGTAGTTTTCATGCATTCCGGTGATAATCTAAGGGCGGTGTTTTAGTGCGGATTTGTAACTTATTTGTATTAGATTTTGACAGTGCTGGGAGCCATGCGGCGGAGGCGTTAGTTTAATTTGTTCTGAGGAGTTGTTTATAAGTTGTCTGGTGAGGGCTTAGTTTCCTGTCACTTGAAGTTGCGTTTTGGGAAGGAATTTCAAAGGGTGGTTTTCGCTTCCGTGTATTGATGAGGTAAATTGGTTGATGGTTGTGGGAGGTTTGAGAACGCATGTGTGTGTCATAGGTAAGTCCTAAATATTTTTGGGTTTTTTGTTTAGGGGAGGGGATGCTTGTTCAGGAAAAACTATTGGATGCCGACGTGAAGATTGGTGGCGGTCGTGGTTAAGATAGTTATGGAGGCATTTGGGGGGAGGCCAGTCATTCTATGAAGAGTAGACAGTTTCTTATTGTTTGAAGTATTCTTGGCTGTGAAGAAATGCCGCTATATTTACGTCTGGATGTTGGGAAATGAGGCTGATATCATCTGCGTATGTGATAAGTTTGGTGGATTGGTGGGTAGGGATGGGCAAGTCTGCTGTGAAAAGATTGAAAAGGAATGGAGAGAGAATGGCGCCCTGTGGGACGCCGTTTTGTAGTTTAATGGAGTGGGAGAGAATGTTATTGTGGAGAACTTTGGCAAAACGGTTAGTGAGAAAATTAGAAAGCCATTTTTTATCGTTATTTTCTAGGGGGAATTGAAGGATTTTTGTATAAGAATGTATGTGGGGACAGTGTCAAAGGCTTTATTGATGTCGATTGCTGTGAGAATGGATCTATGGGATGGGGATTGGTTGAAGCCATTAATGATGTGTTGGGTGAGGGAGGTAAGGGCTGTAGTGGTGGAGTGGTTGCTTTTAAAGCCATGTTGGAAAATCGGGAAGGTGATGAGAGGCGGATGATTTTGTTTAATTAATTTCTCCAGCAGATTTACTGATGGAGAAAGGAGAGAGAATTGATGACGTAAGAGGAAGCGGGAGTTAGAGTCTTTTTTTTAGGCATTGATTTTGGAGTATGAATGCTTGTTTTCAGATGAGGGTATAATAATTAAAGTGCGGATTTGTGAGATTTCTGTATGAGCGCGAAGTCTTTCACTAGAGCGTGTTTTATCTCCTCCC
>JABUQX010069793.1:15000-17208 GCA_015478945.1 Trachelipus rathkii | reverse complement strand
AAGCCTTTCTCTCTCTCTCTCTCTCTCTCTCTCTCTCTCTCTCTCTCTCTCTCTCTCTCTCTCTCTCTCTCTTCTCTCTCTCTCTCTCTCTCTCTCTCTCTCTCTCTCTCTCTCTCTCTCTCTTCTCTCTCTTCTCTCTCTCTCTTCTCTTCTTCTCTCTCTCTCTCTCTCTCTCTCTCTCTCTCTCTCTCTCTCTCTCTCTCTTCTCTCTCTCTCTCTCTCTCTCTCTCTCTCTCTCTCTCTCTCTCTCTCTCTCTCTCTCTCTCTCTCTCTCTCTCTCTCTCTCTCTCTCTCTCTCTCACCTCTCTCTCTCTCTCTCTCTCTCTCTCTCTCTCTCTCTCTCTCTCTTCTTCTTCTCTCCTTCTTCTCTCTTTCTCTCTCTCTCTCTTCTTCTCTTTCTCTCTTCTCTCTCTCTCTCTTCTCTCTCTTTCTCTCTTCTCTCTCTCTCTCTCTCTCTCTCTCTCTTCTCTCTCTTCTCTCTCTCTCTCTCTCTCCTCTCTCTCTCTCTCTCTCTCTCTCTCTCTTCTCTCTCTCTCTCTCTCTCTCTCTTCTCTCTCTCTCTCTCTCTCTCTCTCTCTCTCTCTCTCTCTCTCTCTCTCTCTCTCTCTCTCTCTCTCTCTCTCTCAACTCTTTTTCTTCTCTCTTCTCTCTCTCTTCTCTCTCTCTCTCTTCTTCTTCTCTCTCTTCTCTTCTCTCTCTTCTTCTCTTCTTCTTCTCTCTCTGTGCAGTTGAAGGTATTTATTATTTATTTATAAAATGACTTCAAGCAAAAAAAAGTTTAACTTTAACGACCAGTGGTTGGACGTCAAACTGAACCTTGGTTCATTTCTGTTCACAGATTTACAATGTCTCGTACTTAATATTATGGAAAGATTTCTTAAGTCCAGTAAAATGCCTGCTACAACCAGCAACTAAGCTTTTTGCATTAGATTTACATGACAACTTGAATGCCAGACTGTGCAAATCAAATGACAGAAAGATATTAGAGATGTCCCCTGAAGTACAAGCCTGTCCAATGGTTTCATCATTGATCCTAGTATAGTTTTCATCAGCCAGTGAACAAGGGAAACAAAGTATCGATTTATTGCTAGAGGCATTGCACAATCAATAACTGAATCACAGATTCTGTTCCTGAGAAAGAAAAAGCACTATACTCTACTTTGCAGAGAAGCTCATTCTACCTCTTTGAATTAAAAATTCAAAATATTTTTGATTTATGATTCTTCTAAAAGACTTGATGAGTTTTTTTCTTCTATAGCACCTGAGAATCAATATTATGTGGAATTGTGTGGCAAATTATTAAATTAGACTGATATTTTCGCATGGAAATGCGATAGTGGAAGGAGGGTTTTCTATAAATTAAGCAATTTTAGTGGAGAATCTGAAAGAACATGTCTGATTTCTCAAAGAACAGTGCACAATGCTATAAGATCTCATGAAAGTATTCATAAAGTTCCTATCACCCAAAAAATGTTGACAAATGTAAGAGCTGCCCATAGGAGATATGAAGAACATCTCAAAGAGTCAAACAGATAAAAAGAAGAGAATAAAAAGGTTGAAAAAGAACATTATCCATACAGATCAATAAACTTGAAGAGCAGAGAAAGATGTTAAAACTGAAGGCTTTAACAGAAGAAGCCGCTATAAAATCAAAAATTCAAATGCTTGAGAAGAAAAAGTTTATCTAAATCTCCCCATTTAGAACTTTTTGTGATCACAGTGGACGCTATTCTTTTTAGGCTATTAATGTAAGTTTAATTTATTTTCTTTTGTATAAATAAAACTTCTTTTGAAAAATAAAAAGGAGTGCTTTGACTTACTATGTATAAAAAAAAAAATTACTAAAAATATTTATTTAAATTGGTTCTTGATAATGACTAAAATCTAAAGTTAACTTAATGTATGAACTGAGTAAACAGGCTGCAATAATAATGATTAATAGATATTTTATATACCAAAAATAACGAACACGCTGGTTAGGGAAAATTTGCGGATTTGGTCAGGAAAAGATATATATACAATTATATATTGTTTTATCCCTGATATATAAATATATATATATATATATATATATATATATATATATATATATATATATATATATATATATATATATATATATATATATATATATATATATATATATATATATATTCCTAGTATTCAAATATAAAGGTAAATAAGAATTCATTTGTATATCATTATAGG
>JABUQX010069793.1:0-12500 GCA_015478945.1 Trachelipus rathkii | reverse complement strand
GATAAATTAATTTCATACTACTGAAAAGAAGAACGCAGTTAACTCAGAGCTCAGTCATTTTGTAACTTTACTCGCTAAGTAATTAAAAGAAACTTAATATTTATTTTTTTTATATATATATAAATTTACACATTGTCATGAAGTTATTTTCAAATTAAATTCATTGCTAACTATTTTTGTAGTTGTGCCTAGTAATATGACTCAATTACATGAAGCCTATTCTTTCCTACAGGATGTTTTGCTGTGACCCATTTAAAAGTCACACTAAAAAAAATAAAAAATGAACGTAATGTAACAAAAGATTTAATTTCTACGAATCCTGATTTAAATTTAACACAGAAAAAAATTTGTACAAACTGCTGCAAGTCATTAGCAAAGGCCTCATCTTCAAAGTCAGACAATTTAAGTGAAAACATTACATTAGATACATCACCTCGTAAACATGATAGTGATCCTGAAATAGTAACAGATTATCAGATTGAAAGTCTCAATGAATCTTTGGCAAAACTAGATGAGACACCACTGAAAAAATGCAAGGCATCGCACAGCAAATGATACACAAAGAAGTTCGTGAAAGTAAAAGACAAGTTGAAAAGAACATTTGAACTAGTAGGTGGTTCTGGAATGTCATCCGGAAGCAATTCAGAAGTTAATAAAGAAATGGAATTTATCCAACAGCTAAAAGAAAAGTTTAACAGTGAGGAAACTTGCTGAAGTGAAAAACTTACCATTTTGACTGTCCTTCCAAAATCATGGACTAGAAATAAAATCATGAAGACCTTTAACTGCTCACAATGCATGGTCCGACAAGCCAAAAAATTTAGTAACAGAGAAAGATGTACTCTCCACACTGAATCCACGGTTAGGGAAATCTAAATAGGAACACTGCTGCAAAAGTTACAGACTTCTATCATTCTCCAGACGTGAGTAGAGAAATGCCAGATATGAAAGACTATGTCTCTGTAAAACAAGCTGACGGTTGTCGTGAAAGAAAACAAAAGTTCCTCATGCTTTATAATCTGAAAGAAGCATTTGAGAACTTCAAAGGGAAATATCCAGAACTAAAGATTGGGTTCTCAAAGTTTGCATAGCTTCGACCAAAGGAATGTGTATTGCCTGGAGCCAGTGGCACACATTCTGTTTGCGTTTGTACTAATCAAAATGTGAAACTTAGCCTGGCAGCAATTGAAACAATTTTTATACATGACAACAAATTCTGATACTCCTGAGGATAACATAGATACAAATTATGTTTCTCACTATAGGCACTGTCCTGTCTTACCCTTCTCCAATGTAACCCACCACAGGAGAAGTGTTATTTTGGTCGTTGTGAAGAATGGCCAAGAAAAGAAAAATTTATAGACTTATTGACAACATTATTTGACAAAAAAGGGGTTGATGATGTAGAATTCAGGCAATGGCTTTCAACTGATAGATCAATATATATATATATATATATATATATATATATATATATATATATTATATATACTATAATATATATATATTATTATATATAGATATATTATATAATATTATTATAATATATATATTATATATATAATATATATATATATATATATATATATATATATATATATATTATATATATTATATATATAATATATATATATATATATCATATAATATATATATATATATATATATATATTAATATATTAATTTGTAGGGAGGTAAGTGAGTTGTCTTGAGAACCACCTTCAATAGAGAGATGTTTGATGTTGAAGAGTTGAAGCGGTCACGATGAAGTGGCGTTTCTTCCCGGAGGCTGCTTAGGTTTCATCAGTGGGGCTAGCAGCCTCCTCCCCCAGATGCCACAATATATATATATAATATATAGTAATATTATAAATATATATTATATATCATATATATATTATATATTATATATATATATATATATATTATATATAATATTTATATATATATACTATATATATATATATATATATATATATATATATAATATATATATATATATATATTATATATATATATATATATATATATATATATAATATATAAAATATATATATATATATATATATATATATATATATATATATATATATATATATATATCAGACAAATAAGACACAAACAAATTATGCAGTCTATAAAATTTCCCTTAATTCATATTTTCTCCTTTTTTTTGGTCAAATAAATGGCTATAACTCTTTAAACTACATAAATACCCAAAATAAATTTTTATTTATATAATGAAGTATACATATATACCAATGATCCAAAGTCAAGTTACAAAAAAAATTGTATTGATACCTTATTTGACCTTTTCAAGGCAAGGTCATGAAAGATCAACTTTTTTTTATTGACCTCTAATAGAGTAAATTGCATTAGTAAAATATTGATTGCCCAACTAAGAGCTTCAAAACTGGCCAAGAAGCACTCTGATAGGTGCTATAGTCCGGAGGATATTAATGTTGACCTTTAACTGGTTTTGCAAAAATGCACATTTTTGACCTAACTTTAGGAGGTCATAACTCTGCAACCGAATGACCTACAGCATTGACACCAAGTACCATGAGCTTCTCTCATTGACGCTTTACAAATATACCAAATTTTCAGGAACATCTAGATGGAGGGTCATGAAAACTGCTTGGTTGAACTTTGGGTATGGAAATTACTCTATAGTAACTTCGACCAATCTGTAATGGTGAGCAATGAATAAAGTTTAAATTTATATGATTATCATAGAAGATTAAAACAGATAAAGATTAATACATACACTTTTATATTATATATATATATATATATACTATATAGTATATATATATATATATATATATATATATATCTCGTATAACATATTTATATATATATATATATATATATATAAATAAAATATAAAATATGCTAAAATAATTAATTAAATACTATATTATATATATATATATATATAGTATATATATATATGATATATCTATATAGTATGTATATACATAAATGGTTTTATATAGATACACATCATATACCTTTGAAAAGCTTGAAGTAGCATGTTCTTTGTTTGTTAAAAAAAAAAAAATATAATAATCTTATATATTTATATAATATATATATATATATATTTTATATATATATATATATATATATATATATATATATATATATATATTATATATATATATATATATATATATAGGTAATACTGTAGACAGCGACCCACACATTTGGAGATCAAAAAATTTCTTAAGTTCAGAAAAGTTAAGGTAAAGTTAAGTTCTTTTAAGAAAATTCTTTTCAGTGGCAAAGCTCTCTGGATTAAGCCCGAAGCTTGCTACATAAACAATTTAATAAAAAATCTAACTTTAACTAACTTTTTCTAAACTTATAAATTTTTCTTGAACTTAAAAAATTTTCTTCTCACAGTGTGTGAGTCGCTGTCTACACGTATTACCATATAATATATATATATATAACTATATATTATATTATATATAATAATATAATATATACTATATATATATATATATATTATAACTATATATGTGCGGAAGAGGAAGTACGCTTGGGATTCAACAAGTCCCTGTACAACGAACGTGAGGTACCTCTCGCTTCTTTCTTGGAGATCATTGAAGTTCGGAAGAACTTGACAGTCTACGAAGGTCAACTTTATGAAACAATTTTACGTTAGTTGTTAGGTTTGTGATGGTTCAAAGTATATGTGGTTTCGGACATGTCTAGGTTCAGCCACAGCAACCACCTGACCCATCAGGGGTAATACGGAGCAGGTTAGGTTTTCTCCGTAAATGAGGAAGTTGTTCATTCAGGACTCCTAGGCCTGCTGACTTGATGACATTCGAGGAGGATTGTGTGACGGTTGAATAACATATAAAAGTTATAACAATATAAAAGATTTTTACCTAGAGAACTGTTTTTATAAGTTTATAGATCTCCCGGATCTTTATGGACGTTATCCGATAAAGTTTTAGAAGCACTCAGATATTGGTCTTGAAGATTTAAGAATAATAATGTCAATAAATCAGAATATCCAAGGGTATTGACACACAGTAAAAAGTATTAGTTTTACTAAGCTCACTCAAGATTAAATAGTGGGATGTTTGCGTTATAAAAAGTTAATAGCTAACACAAATCCAACCCCAACAATATATTAATTAAAGAATTGGTCAAATAGAAAATATATATAATCAAATACACATTGGAGATAAGTTCAAGGTCCAATGTGTAAAATATGTACAAGAGCGTAGACAGCTCTGGAATCAGAATCGAGAGTGGAAACCGAACGCTTCCAAATATTGCTCATGCATTTGAATTCAAGGGAGAATAAGAAATCCAGACTCAACAATTGTGAATAAATGATGACTTAACTGAATTTGACTGGGGGAATGGTTCCAAGGAAAAAGTATGATTTGTTAGAAAAGAATCAGGATGAATCCCGACGCTAAAATTGGTATGGAGAAAGATTCAGGATGAATCACGACTACTAATCAACTCCGCGAAGAAAGACTCAAGATGAATCCAATCCTCAAAATCGTACCAACAAAGTAGAAAAATTCAGGAAGAATTCCAGCTTTGAAATGACGAACGGATTCAGGAATGAATCCCAGGTTTCGAACTTATACGACGATGGATTCAGGAATGAATCCCCGGAATAGAACCCTGTTAAATATAAACAGTGATTGGTATTTGCAAGATAATTCTTATTTACATACTTAAAGCATGATCCATGGAATCTATTGTATGATAAGGAAACCTACCCTGATATATCACGAGGGTTCTTAAATGGGACTATGATGTCAGATATGGCCTTCTAAGGAACAAGACAGTAAACTGGAACAAATACCAAGTTTACTATCTTAATATCAATACAATAATTACAGTCAGGTACTTGAAATAATTATAAAACTCAAATAAGGTTGTAACACTGACCTCTGAGACAGCTAGAACAGTTTTCCACGTCTTCAATGTATTAATTGGAGCACAACTATGGGTATACAACCATTGGTGCTTCGGACTATATATTTAATAGTCTTATACTTTTTCAAACATAAAATATACAATTATGATAATTTATACTAGAAAGAAACAAACAATAATTATAGCATCTGAATTATTGTCAAGTTTTATCATAAGTAAAGCCAATAAAATGAAGAGTATAAAATCCTACAGACTGGATCAAAAATGGTGGAAACTGTCCAGACTGTATATAAAAAACATTTTCAATGATAACCATTACCAGAATCAACATACTTAATTGCCAATTGACACCACGGATACATGATCAATATCTCCCTTATATCCTCCCCCACTAAAATCTAAACCCCCACCTTCATATATTCCACGTCGTTCGAAAAAGACGTGGGGTGAAGAGCAAGAAGATAGAACCAGCGCGTTAGAGAAGGATATTCAGGACCTCTCTAAATAAAGGCTATAATAAATTTATCAAATTAAATTTACAATGACTTTTAAATATTTTACTTTATCAATTTTTATATTCCATTTTTTTATTGTTAATGCTTCAATTAGATTTTTTCTCATTTATTCATTAGGATTCTAAGGAATAACGGTTTGGATGTAACCATCCAACAACAGAAGAAAGAATCCACAGCTTAAAGAGCTTTCCTTTGTTAATACATCCAACACAGGAGAGAAACCCTAATTATAAGTTCACCTGTTACGATATAATAGATACGAAGGGAGGTTGACCATTAGGTACTTCCCCTTAACATGCTGTTTAACCATCAATCGATTAAAGCTCGGCCCCTCTGACGATAACTTTTTATTCGGCCATTAGTTATTTTTCTTCTATAGAGATTTTGGCATTTTTACAATTTAAACTGTTAGATGGACAGTTCCCTCAACTTTTCGTATAATAACACAGGATCTTCAATAATGTGTTTGGCCTACTGGTGTCCCAATCCTGACTAATGTGTTCTTTGTTGGACACATACATATCTTGCCCAAAGGGACTGTAGTAGTAAACTTCATTCACCTTTCAGTAGCCTCAGTAATTTTTTTCCATGATCGACGTTATATGTGCTTGAACACAGGTACGCAACACGATATGGTGCGGCCTGACACAGAACAGTTTTTATTGTATTTCAGAAGAAATTCTCTCGGCCCATTAACAATGGCATGGCAGAACATTGATCGTCGGTTCCGGATACTCCGGGTACGACAGAGACTGTTTCTGGATGTTTTGAAACTATGCAGAGTCCAATCCTGAAAAACATTCAAATCTCGGCAATTATCGAGTCATGGTGGAATTTCCAATTATAAAAAAAACATGAGCATATTACCTAGTCTAAGATTATCATTTTTTATCATATAATAACTGTCTCGAAGCGAAAAAATGAATTAGATTAAACTAAGTCATTTTCACCTTCTCCATTTCTCAATTGCACTTATTGATTTGTGAAATCAGAAGTACAAATTAATTATTGAAAAATCGACCAGTTATATATAAAAAAAAACAACAAATTTAATTATATAAAATTTTAAAATTTGTTATCTTTAAAATAAGGTATACCATCAGAAAATAGGGCTTGGAAAGTTAATCATTTTTGTTCATCGAAAACACTCCATCCCTCAATAATAATGAAATTTTTTCCATTATTATATACCCTTTCGAAAATAAAAACAATCTAGGAAGTCTTTTTCCTGATTCTTTCTATTTTCATTTTATACTTATTAAATCATCCATTTGGTCCTATTATTTTGAAGAGAGAGTGTCTACTCATCCAGGGCATACGTCGGTCATGAGAACATCTTACTATCTCCTTCAGGAACCGGGACAAATCTGTAAAATAAGTTTTAAGCTCCTCCGGCCCACAACCTGTCAAGAACATGACAGGTTCGTTGGGAACGTGTGAACGGTACTATTATATGTACATTGTAATGTACATATAATAATATCAAAGTTTCATTATATATATAATATTATATATATACTATATATATATTATATATATATATCATATACTATTATACTATATAACTTACTAGCCACCGGCATAGGAGGCTACCGATAGAATATATATTCATAATCAATATGCATATTTTTCTAAAAAATTATGTAGATGATTTATTTATTGTAATAATATATTTATAACCATTTTGGTAAATAAAGTACGGGGAATTCAGTGAACAAGACTTTTTGAGATATTTAAGTTAATAGTTAATCTTTAGTCTGCAAGCATACTCGAAGAATCCAGACACACAAAGATCAATTTTACAAGAATCATTGTACACCAGGAGGGTTTTTTTTTTTTTTTTTTTTTTTTTTTAATAAAGTTAAAGCTGTTTGACGTTTCAGGCACACTAGAAAGCATACATTCAAAACAGCTTCGATAGATGAAGATGTTATAGAACAATAGTTCAGAAGGAAGTTTACTTAAGAGATTAAGAAAGATAGGAATAAGAGTTTTTTTTTTCAGGTAACTTATTAGATACAATATGTACCGAGATAAGTTTAATTGGCCAAGTAGTTTAAATTTAAGTTCCAGTCAGTAAGGGAACGACAGAAATTTCATTTTCTAAACAGATGAAGCAAAGCCAACTTTTATTCTCCGGCTTATTTACTTCGTTATCAGGACACAATTGTGTCATTTTATAACCCCGAGACAAGGTTATAAAAGACTGGTCCGTCTTCTATGACGTATATATACTCCAATGGAGTCGACATAACATTGGGGAAATCTGGAACTGATCCTCTACTCCTAGTGCGAGGAAGATCATCCAATTGCATTTCCTCCAAGATTTCCTCATCTATGTGGACCAAAGTCAAATTACTATTATCTAAATGGACGTTGGTGGGATCACCAAACACCTCTCCCACTATTTGAAAAGGTGGAATTCTAGTCTCCGAGACAGGTGAAGAAACCATTTCAGCCGACGGGGATATATTGAAAGAATTACTATTTGGCAGGCTGAAACCATAAAAATTCAGTCCTGTTGAGAACTGGAAAGAACTATCTAAGTATCAAACAATGTATTGACCAGAATTCGTCCGGCAAAATCACCACAACAACTCTCTCACGACAGATCCATAGGACATCAGAAGAGACTGAGGGGAGAAAAATTAGGTCTTTTCAGACAAAAAGGACGGTGGATCCGTAGACTTCAACCCTAGATGCTTCTAGATTAGGACTTTACCAACTGTGCGCATGCTTGGGAAACATATAAGGTCTTCGCATCATCACTTGGATTACCTTGCCAGGAGAAAGGACAGAGCGGTATTTCTGAATTCTAATAGGTGATTTTTGAAATACATATTCATCAATAATCTAAAAACAGGGGTAAGTACTTCATCAATGTTGGACCCCCAGGGTACTACCATGATTCATAGGAGAAAACTAGTAGGAATATCTTATCTAAATCCTATCTCGGCATACACTAGAATCGGAATCTTGATCTCAGGTAAAATAGAATGGTATAGCAATTTGACTCGTCCGAAAGAATGGATAGGGTTGAAAAATGGGAATTTACGAGAGGACGGTGAGGCAAAAATTTAACCGCCTTTGACGCGGAATTGCGAAACTTCGAGAAGACAACTGAGGAACAACTCCTCCAATACTCATATTGAGATTTTCTCCCGGATCCCAAGCAGTTGGCTCTATTACCAGGAGTTAAATCTGGCAATTGAATATACTCACTTACAGAGATAGGATTCAAAAGTTAGGAATCCCTCAAAATAGCTTCCCTCCTCCAGGGAATTCATCCGGCTAATTTAGTGAGGGAAAACCAATTTGGAAAAGTATCAGCGATGGAACTCTGGACTCATAAAGAACTTAGTTAAGAATCAGTCTTCAGACTCAGAGTCGCTGAGATTTCAGGAGAATTTTAATTCCTCCCCATCCAACAAGCTTTCCTCGTCCGAGAAAAATGCATCACTAATTTCCTTATTTCTAGTCAGGTATTTTCGTAAATAACCAGGAATCTCAATCCATTCCCTTAAGTGGGAGAAATGGACTTTTTGAGTTCTACTGGGGGGATTAGTATTTCTTCTGTATGACATATGACACCCTATTCGGGTTCACGTCAACAACAGTAAATGGCCCTTCCCACTTATTATGAAATTTAAGAGCAGTACTTGGCCCAGTTCGTATTACTTTACGAGCTACTTTTTGACCCACCTTGAAAGGTTTAAAATTGACACTGCCCTCTTTCCAATATTGGGGAAAAGTGTTCACTGGAGCATGAGCTTTTTGTAGTAAATAATCAGAAGGTGACATGTCCAATGCACTATGATAAGTATTATTATAAATTAAAATAGAGGAAGACAATTCTTCATTCCAAGTAGCGGGTTGCTCCAGAACTAAACATTTCAGTAGTTGAATTAAACTTCGGTTAAATCGCTCGGAGACACCGTTACTCGAGGGATGAAGCGGAGATATTCTCACATGTTTAATGTTGTGTTTTTGTAACACTTGTTGGAATATCTGGGAAGTAAATTCAGTTCCATTATCGGTTAATATACGATTTGGAACTTTAGGAAGGAAAGGGAGAACTTGGTGCTCCAGTTTCCTAGATACGGTCAAGCTGGACTTGTCACGGCAATGGGAACTACAGACACCCATTTAGAATAATGATCAATAACAAATCATGCAGATTAACTTTATTTCCCTTAAAGTTTTTGGAAAAATTGACATTCAAATCCATGGCACAATAAATCGAAGGGATAGCTTCGCCAGATTTTATTCAACATGGGTGGAGTTATTTGGGAAAGAAAAAGTGTTTTCTGCATCTGGCAAACAGGGCAGCACCGCACTAACTCGGAAATTACTGGCTCTGGACCCTAGGATGCCAGAAAATGCTTGTTATACCAACTGAAGCAACACTATGTTCCGACCTATTATGGGGCAAGGATACATGGAGTCCAGAACTATGTGCACTTAGTAGGTCCAACAGAATCGATATAAACAGTTCTCCCGGACGTTAGTTGTTCTGCTATACAAGATGTCATTTCCAAGACATTTGTTTAGAATGACTTTTGTTAGGTTTAGGAACTATGTTGTCATTTATATTTGTTATCATTTTTTCATTAAAGCCCTTCAATAAAACGAAGAGTCATGCATTCTATTTTCAGATCGTTCACGATAACATCAGGTATCGTTATAATTAGCTCATTTGACTACCACACCGTTTCACCTGTATAGTAGAGGCACTTTAAATTGGACTGTGGTACAAGTTGATTGCCATCGGCCACACCGGTTCAACTTTCTCCCTTTGAAGGATAAATCCTAAGTTGTCTTTCGGGACATATACAGGATCATAGTGATTATCCCTACAGAGCACAAGTCACCAAGTAATCAATGGGTTAATCTACCATGTTATTCCATGGGAACTATGAAAAACGACTGAAGGGATTGATTTACAAACCCATCATTAAATCCTTAGGATTTATTACATAGTGCAACAATCAGGACATTCGTTCTCTATTTCCCGAAACCACTAGAATGGCCCTCTCATCCTAGTCTTCGCAGAAGCCAAAAAGCTTCTTTTGATTCCCCTACGGAAAGAATAATTCGGAGCTTATCTAAGATTTACTCCAAGCCCACTGTCTACAAGGCAATCATAAATGGGAGCATCCTGATCATCCAACTTGACACAGACGATCAAAGGTTCTATATCGGCCTGGCACAAGTTAATAGCAACGACCATGTCTTCACTAGCATAGGAATAAGGTTTATGCGAGAATTTACTCATCTGATTCATACCATCACGTTTAAGAGGACGATTATCCAGTTTATTTACAGAGTCATTATCAGGTCCTTTTCCACAGATTGCCTCAATCTCTGATGGGGCACTAGTCATTTTAACTGGATTGAACGGGGAACGATTTTCAGCAACCCTCCTTATGGCACACGACCTTCATAGTGAGAATTACATTGCAGTATTCACACGGCGTCCGAAACATACGGCCGTCCTGGGGCAAGCGGCACTCTCAGTTGGTTTAGCCGAAGTTACATTCTTCTGGGCTTCGGGGGAATAGGATCGAGAATAAACTTTCTTCATCGCTCCTTGAAGGTATTCTTTAGGAGGAGTTCGTTCAGAATCACTGGATCTGGGAGGGGTACGTTGAGGACACCTCATTCCCGCATGGGGACCTCTACAAAAAGGACATACTACTTTACGGTTATTTACGGGAGATGAGGGAGGTGAGTTCCTAGCTCGGCACTCGGTATTTAAATGGCCGGTTTTCTTGCAGTAGCTACAGACTCCAAGGTACTTGTAGCAATCCTGCATCTCGTGTCCTCTCTTCTCACAGTAATCACAGAGGAGATTCCTTCGATCCTCCGATTCCATGAACTGAGCCTCTACTCAGTTATGTTGCGATTCATTCTGAGCACCATGAGAACCCACCGTGTCTTTCATTACGTGGCAGCACGCATTCCCAAAGCAAAACCCGACCCACATGCACAACCGACAGCAGTGTTCGTAGGCAAAGTCAGCACTGTTTACCTCCTATTCTCTCCTCTGCACGCCGAGCAAGGTACGACCACCAACCCGCGCGACAACCCGACGCCACGACATCGATCCCGATATTGCGCCACAGGCAAACGACCACTGAGTCGCAACGCATCGTACCATACCAACCCAGGAGAGACTTACAGTTACTCCCACCACGTCTAAGCACGCCACATTCCACCCTAATGTCCGCCAGCAGCCAACCCCACCCCACCACACAAACCAACCCAAACCAAACAGCCACCAACCACACCGCAGCCAACACACCCACGGACACCACACCACCACCTCAACGATAACACATCTCAATCCACACCCCCAAAAAACAACAAACACCAGGCATTACACACCGCAACTCACGACCAGCGCCACCACCTCCTCGGATCCACATCCACAGCACCCACCACCCATCCTACTCCCCGACTACAACACCCGCTATTACGACACTTTAACACACGTACCACCCACACTTACACAAACGGATCACAAGTACATCATCCGAACACAAGAAAGAAGTTGATGTGCGACTTCAGAGCATTCAGTTGGGAAATGGAAATTGGGAAAGCGATCGTTCTCGCCTATCTAAACGAGTCGCAAAATTCCACTCATATTTTCCCATGGAAGCTCTCTATTACCCGCTTCCAACTCCAATCATTTTAATATACTTGACGAACGAATGTTTCAATATATGGAGGCAAACTACAGAGGAAGCTATTCTAAGGGAATCGTGATCTCTCATATCGTATCCAGGATATGCCTGACTAGCTGAGGCAGTTCAACCGAAGTGCAAACATTTTTGATGCTCTCATTAGGGAATCGTCGAGCAGAGTGATATTTCTGTACTGTATTTCTTTTTTTTTCGTCTAATTCATCACGATACCAACACACAAGATTATCCGTATACAGAAGAAGCCTATTTCACCAGTATATCTTATGATGACCTTCTTCTCCAGAATCCCTATAATAATACTTCTACACAAATTCGCGATAAAACTTTAGCATCGCATCGACACCTAGATACTCATCTCACA
>JABUQX010069792.1:2500-20000 GCA_015478945.1 Trachelipus rathkii | reverse complement strand
ATATATATTATAATTTATTATATATATTAATATATTTATATAATTATAATAATAATAAGGCGACTGCTGCACTCGTGCTACTCGTGCTCAGCACGAGTTAACATATAGAAAACAATCTATTTTTTTACAAATTAAATGAGTTGTAGGATGAGAACAACTATTTTTTTTGCATTATTATTTTAGAAATATAAAAGATATGTAATAAAATGAAAAATATATGTATAACCCCTATTAAATAACGCTTACCCATTAAAAAATGGAGGACATCTCTGCGCAAAGAGTGAGAGCGGGGAACGTCGGACGGTTTCCGAATTCTGAATTTGCAGTACAAAATTTGTTTTTAAATAGTGTTTATAATAATAATGGGTTAAATACAACATTATAAAAATATACTTTTTAACAAAATTTTATTTATAAATAATTAAATTAATTTAAAAAATCTAAAATACTTAACAATAATGAAAGATTTATTATAGTATTATAATTATTATAAATATTATAAATATTATCCGCTAACCATAACAACCAAAAAACGTCTTTAATACATAGAAAACTTGTACAGGAATAGGCTCAAGTATATATTATATATATATATATTATATAATTATTATATAATACTATATATAATATATATATATATATATATATATATTATATATAATTATATACATATATATATATTATAATATAATATTATATATTAATATTATTATATATAGTTATATATATATATATATAATATATATATATAATAATAATATATAATATATTATATATATAATATATTAGATATATATAATATATAGATAATATAATATAATATATATTATATAAATATATATATATTATATTGATATATTATAATATATATTATATATATATATATATATAGAGAGGAAGAGAGAGAGGAGAGAGGAGGAGAGAGAGGCACGAGTAGTTAAAAAAGTTACTGAGTCGCCCACTTGATATAATATATATATATTATATATAATATATTATTATATATATATATATTATATATATTATATATATATATATTAAATAATATATAATATATATATATATAAATATTTTATTATATATATTATATATATATATATATTAATAGATGGTCAGATTTTTTTTAATGCTCACAGTATGTAAAATTTAGAGAACGGCAGGTCCTACATTTAAAACAAATATTATTTGGAATCAGCCGAAATTTCTAAGGATGTTATTAACTTTTTTTTTTTTTTTTTTTGTTTGCTTATTCATCGAAATATTTTAAAAATTGATTTCCCCCATTTAGGGACAGAGGGGGACGTTTCATACCCCGCAGGATGGTCGGAGGAACCCCCGCGACACCCCAGAAACCCAAAGAGCGGGAAATACCAAGAGATTACCAAAGTGTTTTGGGAAAGTAAACATTATTGTTTTTTTTTTAACTAAAGGAAACCCCACGGGTAAACAACAAAGATGGCAGTTGTAGTCGGGTGTCTCATTGACCCTACCGGTGGACGACGGGGGGGGGACTAATCCCCCCCTCCGGGGATGGTCTCCGGAACCCCCGCTCTTTGGTCTTTGGGTGTCGCGGGGGTTCCTCCGACCATCCCCTCCGGGGTATGAAACGTCCCCCCTTCCGTCCGGCTCGAGCCCCCTAAAGGGGGGGAAATAATTTTTAAAAAATATTTTTAATTTGTAATAGCCAAAAAAAAAAAAAAAAAAAAAAAAAAAAAAAGTTAAATCCCATCCTTAGAATTTTCGGCTGATTCCAAATATATAATTTGTTTTACTGTAGGACCTGCCGTTCTCTAGTTACATACTGTGAGCATTAAAAAAATCTGCCCATCTATATATATCATACTATATATATTATATGATATATATATATATATATATATATATATATATATATTATATATATATATATAATATATATAATATATAATACATAATATATGTGGACACAAATAATAAATATTTACGTCGAAATAAACTAAAAAATTAAATTAAAATGAATTTGAAATAAATCATTTGATGAAGCCTCAAAAAAATTTATAAAAAGTAAGTTCGATTTTTATAGCAAATCAAATTTTTATAATTTTCTTTACCTAAAATAAAAAATCATTACCAACCATTCCAATACTAAATTATTTTGAGGGATGTGGTTTGAAACAGGTCCTATAATGGAAATAATATTATGGGCAATATATTATTATATATAGATATATATATTATATATATATTATTATTAATATATATTATATTATATATATATACTATATATTATAATATATATATATTATATATAATTATATAATATATATATATAAATATATTATATTATAATATATATATATTAATAATAATATATATATATATATTTACCCTAGCATCCTCAGGATAAAGAAAAGATATAAAGAAAATGTTAATTTTTTTCTCTTTCCTGGCTTCTCATTTTTCTTTGAGTTCAGTAAAAATTCGAGTTACATAATTTTTTTTTTATTTTTTTCCAAAAATGCGCAGACTTCCTTTGCGTCGATTATTCTGTCACGTGAGTCATTTTATCTTTAGAAATAAGAGATCACGATTGTACCACACACACACACGACAACACACACACACACACACCACACACACACACAACACACACACAGGACACACCACACACACACCCAACCCACACCCCCCCCCAAACACATACACACCCACACACTTTACCATCATAAGGACAATGCCCAGTGTTAGTTTTCTTTATTTTTTTATGATTTTTAATTATTTTAATTTGAACATTTCCCAAAATATCTCCTTTATAAATTACTTAATCTAGTAAAATAATTTTGCTTTATTTTAAGTCATTTGACGTAATGAATAAAACCAACTTCTTTTATATCTAAGAGGTCATTGGCAATCCCACTTCTCCCTCTCCTCGTTTTCATTTCGCCGACCGCATGGATCTCCAGCGATTTTTATTTCCTTCTTGGATGTGTTCCATTTATGTTGTGATAACCGCTAGTGTGTTCTTTTAAATATTACCTGGTAAGTTCCTTGCTTATTCTCGTTTTTCTTAATAAACAGTTGATATCTAACAATTAGTTTGTAATTACTGAATAAAATAATATTAATTAATTTTATTAGAGTTTTTTTTTGACGTTAGATTTTTCGTCATTTCTTCTGGCCTAAGAGTCAAGACCGGTTACTTCCAAAGCATGCTAGGCCCAACTATTTTTTTTTTTACTGAATTAGTAGTTTTGTTTATGCATAGCGTTACCTAGACCAAAAAACTAGCCTGGCTCATAACCAAAACTAGTTTTATTATTATTAGTAGTAAGTCTGCCACTTCCGCGAGACCACCCTTTTCCATATGAAGGAGCAGAGCTATAGGTCTGAAACTTGGAATATAATCTATATATGGATTAAGCTCGAAACAGGGTAAATTTCAAGTTGATGGATGTAGTATAGAGCGGTCCCCCCGAGAGGCGTATCCGCTACGCCCTCGTTTATACCCTTTTGGCTTTTGCCAAACCCGAGGATTGAGTAAGCCTAACGTGAAGTTTGGATGTGAGCTATATGATGACGTAAACTCGTCGGAGACGAGATTACTTCCCTCGCGTGAGCGCGCGCGTGCGCATACAGCATACCATTATTATATTATTAGGTCGAAAGATTCGATTCCCGAAGGGAATCGAATCGGAGTCGAAAAACGATCCCTGTAAGGGATCGTTTTTTTTGACGCACTCCGACTTTGTTTCCGCCCGCGGTTCTGTTCTAATCCGGTTTTGACTCCGAGACTTGATTGTCAGCCTGCCTTCCACTCCGAACTCATCAGTATCGTGCTAAATTTGGGGTGTTAGATGATGAGGTAACTCAGTGTATTACGAAGTTACGCGCGTGGGTCCCCCAAGGGACCGTCCCCATTAAAAAAATATTGTTATCGTATAAAGCTGAAATTTGGTGAGAGGAGTCAGAGTTGAATTTCTAGAAAGAGTTAGTATGGAATTCAAGAGTTGGCTCCGCACCGGTGCTGGAGCCGCTTTGCGTGCTTAGGTAATAAACATTCGTATAACAACAAGGTTGGTGTCTTTATTATTGGATCTGTGGAGATTTCGAAAATAATGGTTTCAGAACCATTAAGAAAAAAAAAAAATAAATATAAATTAAATAATAAATAAATAAATAAAATTTTCTTATTTTTTTTGTTTATAACTTACAAATTTACGTTTTTACATACCCTAAAGCAGTAAATCACTAAAATAAACACTATCCAGCCTCCCTCCTGACCATCTGTAATCTATTCTATTGATTAAGGTCAAAATTTTTACTAAAAATTGTAACGTTTTTACATACCCTAAGCAGTAAATCACTAAATCAACCACTACTCCAACCTCCCTCCTGACCATCTGTGATCTTTTGATCTATTGAATTAAAAAAAATTTACTAAAATTGTAACGTTTTACATACCCTAAAGCGATAAATCACTAAAACAAACCACTATCCAACCTCCCTCCTGCCATCTGTGATCTATTGATCTATGTGATTAAGGTCAAATGTTTACTAAAATTGTAACGTTTTCCAATACCCTAAAGCAGAAATCAGTAAATCAAACACCATCCAACTACCATCCAGGCCCCCCTCCTGTCCATTCTTGATATCTATTTGATCTATGATCTATTGATCAATTCACATTTCGCGTATCATTTTGGATAAACATAACATAAAATCAATTCTTTATACAAAGATCAATCAATATATGTGACGTAACATAGTTTCCACATAATAAGCTTACTTAGCATATCTTGAAAACTATGAATTAACCCACAACGAACAACCTAACAATCTTAAAACATGAATAAACTGTAACGTTAACAAAGTTCCCCACTTAAACAGCGGTGAAGTAACTAACATAGCATACAAAGACGCAAACCTATTCACACTTTTCTAACATATCACTGATATTTGCACATTAACATAGTAACATTTAAACCTAACATACCTTAAACGTGAATAATCATACAGACCAATGAATATATGCTACAGTAACAAAGTTTTCACATTAATAAAGCTAACATAGCATCAACTGAACTAAGAAATAAGTACAACGACAAACCTAACACATCTTAAACATGAATAAAGAGTTAACAATAACAAAGTTCCACACTTAGCAGCAGTGAAGTAACTAACAAAGCATACAAGACGCAACCTATTCAAACTTTTTCTAACATATCACTGATATTTTTACTAACATAGTAACATTACAAAAATTTCCACAACCCGTGTGGTTAATTTATCATACATCCAATGTATACTCTAACGTAACAAAGTTTTCCACATTAATAAAGCTAACAGCATCATATGAACTAAGAAATAATGTACAACAACAAAACTAACACACCTTAAACACAAATAAACAGTCAACATTAACAAATTTCCACACTTACACCAGTTAAAGTAACTACAAGCATGCCAAATTCGTAACTATTCTACTTTGTCAAGCTATCTCTAACTAAAACGATGTTAATTTACACTAACATGGTAAATAATTTAACTAAAAATTTATCACAACATTGGTTATTATCATACAAAGCAGCGAAAGTATGCTAAACGTAACAAAGTTCCACATCAATAAAGCTAACATATCGTACATGAACCAAGAAAATAATGGTACAACAACAAAACCTAAACACATCTTAAGGCAGGAATAAACAGTCACATTAACAAAGGTCCACACTTAACACCAGTAAAGTAAGTAACACCAACATAGCATGCAAATACGTAACCAATTCTTACTTGTCAAGCATATCTCTAACATAACGATGTTAAATTTACACTAACATGGTAATATTTAACTAAAATTTTATCACACATTTTTGTTAATATCATACAAAGCCAGCGAAAGTATGCTAACGTAACAAGTTTCCACATCAATAAAAGCTAACATATCGTTACATGACCTAGAATAATGTACAAAGACAAACCTATCACACCTTAAACACGAAATAAACTGTTAACATAACAAAGTTCCACATTTTAACACCAGTTAGCAAACTAACAATGTATGCAAACGTAACCTAATCTTACCTTTTTCAAGCATATCTCTACATATTAACGTTTATCTTACACTAACACAGTAAATTAAACTAAAATTTCTCACAACATGGTTAATTATAATGATCAAGAATAGATACTTCTAAACATAATAAAGTCTTCCACATCAATAAAACTTACATAAGCTAACATGAACTAAGAAAACAATGTACAAACAAACAAACCTAACCAACATTACACACAAATAAACTGGTTAACATTAACAAAGTCTCCACACTAACACCTGTAAAGCAACTAACAGGGTATGCAAAGCGTAACCTAATCTTACTTTTTTCAAAGATATTCTCAACTATTAACGTTAATCTTACACTGACACATTAATATTTAACTAAAAATTATCACAACATTGTTAATTATTACTGATCAACGAATGTACTCTAACGTAATAAAGTTCCACATCCATTAAAACTAACATAGCGTAACATGAAATAAGAAAAATAATGTACAAAAGACAAACCTAACACAACTTAAATACGAATAAACTGTTAACATTAACAAAGTTCCACTGAGTTCTTTATATACTAATCAGTGAATATATGCTACATGACAATGTTTTCACATTATTAAAGCTAACTTAGATCCTATGAACTAGGAAAATAATGTACAACGACAAACTAACACATCTTACGCCCTAATAAACTGTTTTAACATTAACCAAAGTTCCATACACACAGTTAAAGTAACTACTTTACATACAAAACGTAACCTGTTCAAACTTTTTCAAACGTATCTGTAACATATCGTAATCTTACATTGACACATAACATTTATCGAAAAAATGTATCATAACCTGGTCCGTATTATCACACAGACCAACGAATATATGCAAACGTAACAAAGTTTTTACATTATCATAGTAATATTCTAACAAAAATTTATCATAAACCTTATCCAAATAACATTATCTCTTTTTGACTCCTTCCCCCTTTCAGAAAATAACAACTCTAAATAAAATGATTTTATGCTTTAACCATTTGCATTAAGTGATGCAAACTTATTATATTTAACCCTCTGACAGGAATATGAGCAAATGTTGCAGTCGCCATTCGGTTTACAATTAAATATAAATGACACATCGTTGGAATAACGAAACGCCTCGCACAAAATGTTCGATTATCATATAAACCAACGAATATATGCTAACATAACAAGTTTTTCACATTAATAAAGGCTAACATGCATCATATGGACTAAGAAAATAATGTACAACGACGGAATCTATCAACAACTTAAGCCATGAAATAAACTGCTAAGCATTAACAAAGGTCCACACTAACACCTGTAAAGTAACTAACACTGCATACAAAACGTAACCTATTCATGCTTTTTCCAAACATATCTCTAGCATTATTAACGTTAATTTACATTGACACAGTATTTTTAACAAGAATTTATCATAACTTTGTTTAATTATCATACAGACCAACGATAACTGAACATACCAAAGTTTTATTCAAACATAACACAAAAATAAGTTCTTTATAAACTAACCATCGAATATCGCTAACGTAACAACGTTTTTTACATTAATAAACCCAACATAAACATAACCTGAACTAAGAATTAATTAATGTACAACGACAAACCCAACACACCATACGTACCGGGAATAAACCACTAGCATTAAACAAAACTTCCCCCTTAACAACCAGTAAAGTACATCACACTTCGGCAAAACGAACCTATTCAACACTTTTTCATGCATATCTCTGCCATATCAATGAATTTTACATTAACATCGTATATTTAACAAAAGTTTAGCATAAAACCTGTCTAAGGCATTCATACTGACAAAGATTAATTGCTGCGTAACAAATGTTTTACTCAACTTCGTCAACATGTTAACAAAAAATTCAATTCATAAAACCTCGTCCTAAATATCATAATCCCCAGCGAAAAATTGCAAAACATAACAAAGTTTTAAACCAAACATAACAAAAAATAACAAAATATTTATCCTACATAACATAAAAAATAAGTTCTTGAGTAAAATATCACAGTAAAACGTATTAATTTACTGATTTTAAAAGCAGGTAAATCAGTCAAATCAGTAAATCAAAACAACCACCCCGCAGTCCCCTACCCGTCCCACCGCCTGTGATCTATTGAGCTATTTGATTCAAGTCATTATTTCAGATCATTGGACAACATAACAAAAAAAATATGTTCTTTATATACAACTACGAATATATCCTTAACCAACAAAGTTTTAGCATTGCAATAAAGCTAACCAAATCATAACCGACTGGAATAGTATATACAAATGCAAACCTAACATACCTCGGGTATGAATAATCAGTTAAACTTTTTAGACTTTTTTCCCATGAAAAATTCCCTACTGATCAAGTTAAAATTAGCTAACAGGTCATACAATACTCAAATATGTTCCCACTTTTCGAGCATATTAGCAACAGGTAAAGCCGTATTATCTAAAAAAATCCCTTAACAAAGTGACCAATCTTTCAAAGATGCCACCATCTTGAACTATGAACTAACACTATCTCATCAAGTGTCACTCGGTCGAGGTTATAAAACATCAGTTACCTTTATTGAATAAACGTAGGACATTAGCCAAAAGTCTAGGGCAAACCTAACATTATTCAACAAGAACTTAACCTACTCACGTTTCTAACACATCAACGTCAGTTAACACAGTAATATCTGACAAAAACTCATCATTCTCAACAAATCAGTGTTCGATTTCCACATTGTCATAGTAATATTTACCATTAACTACTTTTAACTTTACGAAAAACGTTTTCATTAACCAAAGAGTAATCTAAAGCAACACTTACCTTCCGAGAGAAAACCCAGGGGGATGGCGCCCTGAAAGGGTGTGAATCCTGCGAGGGGGATCACACCCGAAGGGTGTAAGCGGGCTTTGTGCCTCAGCCCGAAGGGCTGAGGCGCTTACCCTCCTTCGCCAGGATTCCACCCTTTCAAGGGCGCATCCCCCTGGGTTTTTCTCTCGGAAGGTTATGTGGTGCTTTAGATACTTTTGGTTAATGAAAACTGTTTATCCGTAAGTAAGTACGTTTATGTTAAATATTACTATGACAATGTGGAAAAAACACTGATTTGTTGAAGAAATGATGAGTTTTGTAAGATCATTACTGTGTTAACTGACGATGATGGGTTAGAAACGTGAGCTAGGTTAAGTTTTTGTTGAATATGTTAGGTTTGCCCTAGACTTTGGCTAATGTCTGTTTATTAATAGGTCAAATGATGTTATACTCGAACCGAGTGACACTTGATGAAGATAGTGTTAATTCATAGTTCAAGGAGGTGGCATCCTTTGTAGATTTGGCAGCTTGTTAAGGGAGTTGTTAATAATACGGCTTTACCTGTTGCTAATCATGCTCGAAAAGTGGGAAACTATCGAGTATGTATGACCTGGTTAGCTTACTTTTACCTTGATCAGAGGGAATTTTCAGGATGTTAGCTGATATTCATACGCGAGGTTTGTTAAGGTTTGCATTTGTATATTATATTCCTAGTCGCGTTTATGATTTGGTTAGCTTTATTGATGCTAAACTTTGTTGGTTAAGCATTTATTCGTAGGTTAGTATATAAAGAACAATTTTTATGTTATGTTTGGTCCAAATGATACTTGAAATATGATTTGAATCAATAGCTCAATAGATCAACAGATCAATGGGGTAGGGGACTGCAAGGATGGGTGGTTGATTACTGATTTACTGATTACGTTTAAAAATCAGTTTAAATATTACGTTTTACGGTCGATGTTTCTCAAGAACTTTTTTTATGTTTGTTAGGATAAAATTTTGTTATTTTTGTATGTTTGGTTAAAACTTTGTTAGGTTTGCATTATCGCTGGGGATTATGATATTTAGGACGAGTTATGATTGAGATATGAAATTTTTGTTAAATGTACAAGTTGATTAAAAACATTTTTACGTCAGCATATATTCTTTGTCAGTATGATGATTAGACAGTTTTATAGGCTAAACTTTTGTTAAATATTACGAGTTAGTAAATAACATGATATGTTAGAGATATGCATGGAAAAGTGTGAATAGGTTAGTTTTGGCCGAAGTGTTATGGTACTTACTGTTGTTAGGGCGGAAGTTTGATTTAATGCTAGTGGTTTATTTGTAGTTATGGTGTGTCTTGGGGTTTGTCGTTGTACATTATATTCTAGTTCAGGTTATGATGTTACTATATTAATGTAAAAAACGTTGTTACGTTAGCGTATATTTGATGGTTAGAATAAAGACTTATTTTGTTTATGTTTGCAATAATAAAAAACTTTGCTATGTTATACAAGTTATTCGTTGGTCTGTATGATTAATTAAACAAAGTTATGATAAATTCGTTGTTAAATATTACTGTGTCAATGTAAATATTAACGTCTTAATATGCTAGAGATATGTTTGGAAAAAGCATGAATAGGTTACGGTTTGTTATGCAGTGTAGTTACTTTACAGGTGTAAGTGTGACCTTGTTAATGCTAGCCAGTTTATTCATGCTTAAGTTGTGAGATTCGTTCTGTTGTACAATTATTTCTTGGTCCATATGATGCCTATGTTGCTTTATAATGTGAAAAACTTGTATGTAGCATATATTCGTTGGTAGCATATAAGAACTCATTTTGTGCGAGGCGTTTTCGTTTCCAACGATGTGCATTTATTATTTATTGTAAACCGAATGGGACTCTACATTGCTCATAATTCGTCAGAGAGTTAAAGTAAATAAGTATTGCATCACTTTATGCACAATGGTAGAAAGCATAAAAATCATTTTTCATGTTTAGAGTTGTTGTTTTCTGAAAGGAGGCAGAGTCTAAAAAGAGATAATGTTATTTGGGATAAGGTTATGATAAATTTTGTTAAATATTACTATCATAATGTAAAAAACTTTTTACGTTTGCATAATTCGTTGGTCTGTGTGATAATCGGTCAAGGTTATGGATACATTTTTGATAAATGTTACTGCGTCAATGTAAGATTACATTAATATTTTAGAGATATGCTTGGAAAAAGTATGACTAGGTTACGTTATGCAATGTAGTTACTTTACTGGTGTTAAGTATGGAACTTTGTTAACTGTGAACAGTTTATTAAGGCGTAAGATGTGTTAGGTTTGTCGTTGTACATTATTTTCTAGTTCATATGATGCTATGTTAGCTTTATTAATGTGAAAAACATTGTCATGTTAGCATAATTCACTGATAGTGTGTTAAAGGTGGAACTTTGTTAATGTTAACAGTGTATTCGTTGTAAGTTGTGTAGGTTTGTCTTTGTACATTATTTTCTGAGTTCATGTTACGCTGTAGTTTTATTGATGTGGAAAACTTTATTACGTTAGAGTAATTCGTTGATCAGTATATAACCATGTGGTGATATAAATTTTGTAAATGTTACTGTGTCAGATGAAGATAACGTTAATATGTTAGAGATATGCTTGAAAAAGTAGTAGATGAGGTTTACGCTTTGCATTACCATGTTAGTGCCTTTACAGGTGTTTAAGTGTTGGAACTTTGTTAATGTTTTACAGTTATATTTGTGTGTAAGTTGTGTTAGGTTTGTTGTTGTACATTGTTTTCTTAGTTCATGTTTACGCTTCAAATATGCTTTAGTTTTCATATTGATGTGGAAAACTTCCTATTATGTTGAGTATATTCGTTGATCATTTATAATTACCAATGTTGTGAGGAAATTTAGTTAAAGTTACGTGTTAGTGTAAGATTACTTAATATGTTAGAGTTATGCTTGAAAAGTAAAATTAGGTTACGTTTTGCATACCATGTTAGTTGCTTTTTACTGGTGTTAAGTGGGGATTGTTTAATGTAACAGGGTTTATTCGGTTTAGGTTTGATAGTTTGGTCTTGGTACATTATTTTGACTTGGTTCATGTAACGATATGTTAGCTTTATTGATGTTGGAACTTTGTTACGTTAGCATACTTTCGCTGCTTTGTATGAATAATTAACCAATTTGTGATAAGATTTTAGTTAAATATTACCATGTTAGTGTAATTAACAATCGTTATGTTAGAGATATGCTTGACAAAGTAAGAAATAGGTACGGATTTGCAATGCTATGTTAAGTTACTTTACTGAGGTGTTAAGTGGTGGAACTTTGTTAATGTTGACTGTTTATTCTGCTTAAAGTGTTAGGTTTTGTTGCTTGACATATTTTCTTGTGTTCATGTAACGATATGTAGCTTTATTAATGTGGAAACTTGTTACGTTAGCATACTTTCGCTCTTTGTATGATAATTAACCAATGTTGTGATAAATTTTAGTTAAAATATTACCATGTTAGTGTAAATTAACATCTTTATGTTAGAGATATGCTTGACAGAAGTAAGAATAGTTACGTATTGCATGCTATGTTAGTTACTTTACTGGTGTTAAGTGTGAACTTTTAATGTTGATTGTTACTGCCTCTGCCCTGTAAGAATGTGTTAGGGGTTTGTTGTTGTAACATTATTTTCTTGGTTCAATGTAACGATATGTTAGCTTTATTGATGTGGAAAACTTTGTGATACGTTAGCATACTTTCGCTGCTCTTGTATGATATTAACCAATGTGTGATAATTTAGTTAAATATTGACCATTAGTTGTAAATTAACATTCTTATGTTAAAGAGATATGCTTGACAAAGTAAGAAAGTTACGTATTTGCATGCTTAATGTAGTTACTTTATGGTGTTAAGTGTGGAACTTTGTTAATGTTGACGGTTTATTCCTGCTTAAGATGTGTTAAGGTTTGTCTTTGTACATTATTTCTTAGTTCAGTTGATTGCTTATGTTAGCTTTATAATGTGGAAACTTGTACGTTAGAGTATACCATTGGTATGATTGATAATTACACAACCGGTTGTGCGTAAATTTTTGTTAAAAGTACTTGTAATGTAAAAAATCAGTGAATGTTAGAAAAAGTGTGAATAGTTTGCGTTCTTTGTATGCTTTGTTAGATACTTCACTGCTGCTAAGTATGGAACTTTGTTATTGTTGACTGCTTATTCTGTTAAGATGTGTAGGTTTGTCGTTGTACATTTATTTTCTTAGTTCAGTTGATGCTATGTTAGCTTTATTAATGTGAAACTTTGTTACGTTAGAGTATTCTCGTTGTATCTGTATGATAATTACACACGGCTGTGGTAAATTTTTGTTAATGTTACTATGTTAATGTGTCAAAATATCAGTGATATGTTAGAAAAAGTGTGAATAGGTTGCGTCTTTGTATGCTATGTAGTTACTTTACTGTTGTTAAGTGTGGAATTTTGTTAACGTTTACAGTTTATTCATGTTTAAGATGAGTTAGGTTGTCGTTGTGGGTTATATTCATAGTTCAGATGATGCTAAGTAAGCTTTATTAATGTGGAAAACTTTGTTACCTCAACATATATTGATTGATCTTTGTATAAAGAACTTGATTTTATGTTATGTTTTATCCAAAATGATTACGCGAAATGTACTTGAATCAATAGATCAATAGATCAATAGATCAAGAATAGACAGGAGGGTGGCTGGATTTACTGATTTACTGCATTACTGATTTACTGCTTTAGGGTATTGTAAAACGTTACATTTTAGTAAAAATTGACCTTAATCAATAGAATCAATAGATCACAGGATGGTCAGGAGGGAGGTTGTATAGTGGTTTGATTTAGTGATTACTGCTTTAGGTATGTAAAAACGTTTACAATTTTAGTAAAAAATTTGACCTTAATCAATAGATCAATAGATCACAGATGGTGCAGGAGGGAGGTTGGATAATGGTTTGATTTAGTGATTTACTGCTTTTAGGGTATGTTTAAAACGTACATTTTAGGAAAATGTTGACCCTTAATCATAGATCATAGATCACAGATGGTCAGGAGGGAGGTTGGATAGTGGTTGATTTAGTGAATTTACTGCTTTAGGGTATGTTAAAAGTAAATTTGTAAATAATAAACAAAAAAATAAGAAAGTTTATTTATTTATTTATTTATTGATTTATTTTTTCTTAAGGGGTTCTGAAACATTATTTTCGAAATCTTACAGATCCAATAAACATATATAAAAGGACACCCAACATTGTTGTTACGAATCGTTTATTAACTAAGCACCGCAGCGGCTCCAGCACCGGTTGCCGGACCCAACTCTTTGAATTCCAATACTAACTCTTTCTAGAACTCAACTCTGAATCCTCTCACCAAATTTCAGCTTTATACGATCAATATTTAATGTTTGAAGGGGGGTGAGGTCCCCCTTCGGGGGACCCAGGGGGTTGTAACTTCGGCTACAATGAGCGTTACCTCATCATCTACCACCTTCCAATTTTAGCCACGATTACGATGGAGTTCGGAGTCGGAGCAGTGCTGACAATCAAAGTCGGAGTCAAAACCGGATGCGTAGAAGCAACCGCGGCGAAAAGCAAAGTCGGAGTGCGTAAAAAAACGATCCCTTACAGGGATCGTTTTTCGACTCAGATTCGATTCTCTTCGAGAATCGAATCTTCGACGTAATAATAATAATAATGTGTATGTGTATGCGCACGCGCGCGCTCACGCGCTGACGTAATCTCGTCTCCGACGAGATTACGTCATCACGCTCGAGCCTAACTCTCGTTAGGCTTAACTCATTCTCGGGTTTGGAAAGCCAAAAGGGTATAAACGAGGGCGTAGCGGCTACGCGCTCGGGGGTGACCCCCCTCTATATACATCCCACCAACTTGAAATTTACACGGTTTCATGCTTAACACATATATAGATTATATTCCAAGTTTCAGACCTATAGCTCTGCTCCTTCATATGGAAAAGGGTGGTCTCGCGGAAGTGGCAGACTTACTACTATTATAATAATATTATTATTAAAAAAAAAAAAAAAAAAAAAAAAACATTTGAAAAAAAAAATTATGGTGTTGAGATGAATTGGGTTTACAAGTTTATTTAGCAATATTATAAAGAAAAATAAGTAGATTAGTTTTATTTTGTAATATAGATCATCTTAAAGTAAAACCTTAATATTTGTTTTTGAGGCCCAGTTCATCATAATTTTTTTTTTTTTTAATAATCTACCTAGGCCCTTCCTAGCACCGCCTCATGCAAGTAGGCTTCTTTTGAGAACAAATTTTATAGTATATTAACTATATTTGATCTCAAGGAAATTTTAATTTTTTTTTATGTAATACCTAGATGTTGTTTTTTTTTAAAGTTTCTTTATATCTGTTTAGCAACTTTTGTGTATGGCTATCAAGCCAATTTAAAACAACATTTGTTGTGGAAAATATTTATTTTATTGATGATAAAATGTTGATATTTTTTTTATTGAAGATTTAAATGTAAGATAAATTAGGCAATGGGTCTTGAGTTAGTTTTACAGTTTTTTTCCTTTCTGAGAAATATCAGATTTGTTTTTTTTACAAAGTTGATAAAGCCATTTTTTTTATTTTTTTCCATCAAAGTTTTGTACCCAAAGTGAAATTAATAATAATAATAATAATAATAATAATAATAATAATAATAATAATAATAATAATAATAATAATAATAATAATAATAATAATAATAATAATAATATAATAATAATAATAATTTAATAATAATAATAATAATAATAATAAATATAAATAATAATAATAAAATTTATTTGTAAACCACTTTGCCAGGAAAAAGTAATTTCTTCCCTCCATCCTAAGAACTCAAATGTTTTAAGAACTTTAATATTAATAGAATAATGATGATGATAATACATGCCATAAAAACCCCCTAAGTCTCACTTCCCATTTTCTTTGGACCCTTTTCTCTCAATGCTCATGTAATATTAATAATATACCATTACTCATGAATTTATCCCTATTCATAATAAATAAAATTTTGAGATTTTAGATATAGGATTGGAAAAGAATAAATTTTTTTTTACAACAAGAAGGGTTTTAAGTCACCAAACACTTTGTAATAAAATTACTTTTGACTCATACTAGGTTTTTATAACATTTTTTTGTCAGGTCTGGTAATAATAACTAAGAATGCATATGGCCAAATATTTTTAGAAACAGTTTGTTATAATTTTTTTTAAGTTGTTTAGAATGGCCAATACCTTTAAATTAACTATTTTTAAGTACTTTTTTCAATGCTCATGTAATATTAATAATATACCATTACTCATGAATTTATCCCTATTCATAATAAATAAAATTTTGAGATTTTTGATATATATATATATATAATAATTAAATTAATAATATAAAATTTGAATACAATATTTCTTGGGATGAATTAACAGAAAGTGTAGAAGATTGCACCAGTTATGTAATTGTAATAAAATGAGAAAAAATAATACATTTACTCATGATAGGATTTTTTGTTCATAACACACTTTAGTCTGGTCTTGTAATTGTGTATAGTCTGATAATTTTGTAATTTTTTTTTAACCCCCAGTTAACAAAACTAGACTTAAAAGAGGGTAATTTAGATATCATAATTTGATCCTCAAATTTATTAAGTTTATAAGTTTTCTTGTAAAATTTAATACAAAATAATGATAGTTATTTGTTTGGAAATGTTACTCCAGTGACAACCTGAATTAGAGGATACGTTACAAATATTCATTTACTATTTTTGTTATTATTCATATATATTTTTTTGAAGTGCAAAATTTGATAATATGCGACAATATATATTTAATTTTTTTTTTTCATTTGTGAGCTGTTTTGTTTTTTTATTTGTGTTATTAGATTATGAAAGTCAATTGCAGAGTAATAAAATTTTTTCTGTTATTATTATGTCTATAAGAGAGGTGTCATTTATCATTTCATATCATACATACGGCAATTGGACCTATGCTTCTTAAATCAACAAACTTGTAAGTATGTTTTTAAAATTAGAATTGTTTGGTTAGGTTTTCCTGTAATGAAATATGAATCAACGGCATGTCAGCCGAGTACATCTCATACTTAGATTTTTTTTTTTTTTTTTTTTTGGAAGTAACAAGGAGAAAAAGATAGGCAATGAGTTTTTTTTGTTTAAAAAAAAAAATCCTAATTTCTTTTATCATAATGAATCTAGTTTTAAAAGATAATAAACCTTTTTTTTTGGGGGGGCATACAAGTGATCAGCCCAAGGTTAGTTCAGCAGTTTTTTTATACTTATAATCATAGTTTCAAGGTGTTACAACGTAAAAATTGTTTTTTTTTTTTTCAAAATATTTATTATTTAGTAATACTTTATGGCTTAGTTTTTTATTGTCTTTAGGCACCATATATATTAATTAACATTTGATTTTTGTTTACGTTTATTTAAAACATGGGAGTATTTATTTTTTTTTGTCCATTAGGCACGCCGTTTTTTTATTAGATTATAAAATAAAGAATTGAAGTCAGATTGCGCATTATTACCCCAAATTCCTTAACTATTCATTACCAACTCCGACCGGAAAGCCAGTTCGAGTATATATATATAATATA